>PVIC010042651.1:0-15732 GCA_004025085.1 Thryonomys swinderianus
TTTTTTTTTTTTTTTTTTTTTTTTTTTTTTTTTTTTTTTTTTTTTTTTTTTTTTTTTTTTTTTTTTTTTTTTTTTTTTTTTTTTTTTTTTTTTTTTTTTTTTGCTTTTTGGAGACAGGGTCTCGCTTTGTAGTTCAGGCTGGCCCTGAGCTCACTACGGTGCCCAGGCAAGCCGCTGCGAACTCAGCAATCCTCCCGTCTCTGCCTCCCGTCTCTGCCTCCCGAGTGCTGGGATTACAGGCGTGAGCCACCACGCCCAGCATTATATGTGGTAACCGGGGATCGAACTCAGGTCCTTACGCTTGCGAGGCAGGTGCCGGAACCACTGAGCTAACCCTCCGGCCCTAGAAGTTTGTTTTTAACATAAAAATTTAAATTGGATTCAGTGTGAAGGTAATAAAAAAGAAGGGAAAGAAAGCTTATGTTTTTAGGGGGTGGGAGGTTGTGGGTTAGGTAGGGGAATGGGAAAAATGAGAATTCAATCATGTGGCCTCCTGGTACAAATTCCCAATATTGAATGTGATCATGATGTGTATACAGTGTACCAATAAAGATAAAAATAAACTAAAAAAAAGGCAACTATTAACATCATCTGAAACTGAAGTCAAAGCCAGACAATACATTTCTACTTCATGGAAAGTGAAAAACATATGAAGTATCAAATATAAAGATATTATACATGCTTTTTTATTTTAAGCATATAATGACTTTTGACATTTCATTAAGCTGTTTTATTTTTCTAACCCAAGAAAATAAGTATGAGTATTTTTTATTGGTATATTGTATAAACAACACAATTACACTCCACATTAAGAATTTGTATGTATCAGCAAATGACACATTAATTCTCATTTCCCCCCCTCCCCACTCTACCTCCCTCCTGCCCCTATATACACAAGCATTGTCTCCATTTTTTAATTTTTATTTTTTTAAGTATGAATATTTTTATTAGCTGCAATTATTGAAATGTTTTTTTTCTTATTTTCCTCTTACTGCATTTACTTTTTAAAGTCAGGTTTAATTTATATTCTATCTTAGCATTATAGTAAAATGTGTACTCATGCAAAGCATCTTGGGACTTTTGTAAAACAAGGATTAGTGCCTATTGTGTTTTTCAGTTTAGCTTCATTCTTTCATATGACAGCTTCAATCCTATTTAATGATATTTTTTAATCCAAATAACATCTTTTCATTTGATTTAGCACTTTAGCTACTCAACTCATTTTGCTTAATGGGTCTGGTTTTGACTTTGTAATCATTTTATTCATGTATGTGCCACCATGCTCATCACTGTGTGGGGTTTATCATGAATTCAACCACAGATCACTGAAAATAAGGCACAGACACAGATAGCAAGCCACATATCAAAAACCTGTTCCACTGAACTACAAAGCGAGACCCTGTCTCAAAAAGCAAAAAAAAAAAACCCTTTTCCAGACCAATAATCATGCAGCTATTTGAAATGTAACAAATTGCTGCCCTATCAGCCATTGTCAGAGCTCCGTTTTTAATGACCCTGTCAGATTCTTTTTTTTAAATTGAATTCTTTATTGGTACAATTTATATACATCTCAAAATCACATATAACATTGGGATATTTGTACTAGTATATGCCACAAGTTAATTCTCATTTTTACCCATATCCCTACCCACTCCCCCCTCCTCCCCCCTTTATATATCAGATTCTTTTTACTGAAGAGTTGAAACCAACCATGATAATGACACTGAGTGAATTTTGGAAGTGCATAGATTTTGTTTCACACTATTGAAGAGAGTAATTTTTATATTTCTGTCCAAAAATGTTGTTAAAATTTAATAATTTCAATTTTTATTACAACAAAAGGAATCAACAAGCTCTTGGATTTCTGCATGTAGTAGGTAAAACCAATTAATATTGCAATATATACCTGTCTAAAAATTTAGAGTAATTTTTAATCTCCCAATTATCACGCTGACCCCAATTGTACCTTGTCTGAAATGTAATGGAAGGCAAATAATTTGATGGCATTTCTTATATTACAAAATAAATTTTGAGCTTCACTGAATTTCACTGGTGAACATGGAAAATTAGTAAATAAAAACTTAGTTTTATGGACTAAAGAAACTAAGAAATTGTATTTCTTTTAGGTATAATATTGCTATTTAAGCTCTTTGAAGTTTCAGGAAAGGTATTGTTCCTGTTGTCTCCGTTGCAATATGCTTTGTCTAAGACAACTCAGAGAGTCAAGAAGGGTAACAAGCCTCTGCCCACCTCCTCCTCAAAGGCATGTCAGCGTCAAGGAATTCTGTCAGTCCAGCAGGAGCACTTGGAACCTCAGTGATTTTCCCTTCAGAAATAGATAATGATTGTTTTTCTGTTATCACTGTATTAACACCTTTCATGTCACTGATTTTTTAAAAATTCTTTTGACTAAAATGTCCTTGGTGCAGTATCTGATTGCTTTCCTCAGTTACAATGTCTTTTCCTAAATGCCAGTCTATCCATATAGCATCTCTTGGAAGAGATCTTCATAAAGTCATCTAACTTCAACTCTGACTTGCTAAAGAAACTAGGAACCCAGAGGAGGGACTTAAGTCAACTATTGGCTCATTAATAATTCAGAAAGGTATTAGCTATGACAATATGTAGTAGTTTCCAAAGTGAAAATAAATGAAAAATTTTGTGGACACCTTATTAGCACATTCTTCATATCATGCATTTTGTTGTAGGATGATTGCAGTTTGAGCTTACTAAATCTTACAATTTCATAATAAATCCTAGAAACACTTGAGTTCAAGATGTCACCAGAACTTACAGAAGCACAAAAGTATGTGATTGCCAAAAAATCTTCAACCAAATTGCCTATCTTGACCTTGTAAGTCTCTTCCCTTAGGTCTGTTTTCCCTCTAATTTATCTGCTTGGCTTTTGTATTTCAACACAGTTATCACAGAGAAAATGGAAATTAATGTTTGCTTTTTGCATATACCGTGGCAATAATTGATGCCAAGTTACTAACATCAGAACAGGAATTTCTAGGCAAATAGTAGATCTCCAGAAAAGAAACAAGAAGCATTTTGCAAGGTGCATTCTGCATATTTAGAAAACTCAAACTCAGAGATATCATCTTTAAGCCCAGTAGGACAAGTAACAATATTTATGTATTGTATCATTCATATACATAGAAGAAAAGACAGGCATTTCCCATTAAAGGTGAAAATGTAAGCTCAAACAGAGAAAGACACTCATCAGTGTAGACACTGAACTGTGAAAAATTACAAGTACGTCATGGATGGCATTTAAATAAATCTTGGAAGTCATAAATACCAACCAAATAAGCTTGATGTCTCTGTAGCAAATAACTAGAAAAAAAACACATAAAAACTAAATGAATGTATGACAACATTCAAAATGAATTTGTATTGTGAAAATTATTTTTAAATTACAGTGTAATTTTGATAGTAAAACAGAGTGATTACAAAGAGATACTTTCTAATCTATATTGATTTTAAAAGAATGCAAATTTCAATTAAAAAATATAAATATACTAGATATGAAACTTTCTTTTAATTGGTAAACCTTTCAGAGCACCTCATTATCAAAATTAAACTTTAATATACTTGTGAATGGAACCCAGAGTGGGGTCAGGTGTTTTGTTCTCTCTGCTCATAAGACATTTAGTTTTTAGGGCAGTTATAAGTGCCAAATATTTCAGCTTTGGGCAGGTTTTGGTATCTGGTTTTCAGTTCTTTATGCTGTTAGGTTTGTGCAATATGGTTCCTCACAGCTTTAACACTTTAGGAAGCACAAGCCAAATCTTAGTGTGTATTTCAGTTTCTAAGATCTTGGGTGTCCAAAACATACACAGAGGCACATGGCATAAGAACCCCTGAACCCAGAAGAGGTAACTATCACAGCAAGTGTGCTCTCAGCAAGCAACCACAAAAGCCACCACCTCACCAGCACCCAGAAACTTTTACACCATTCCCAACTCACTACTAAGGAATGCTTCTGCTTGAATTATTAAGTATTTCTGCTGGCTGGCTCGGTGTGGCCATTTACCCATCGAGAGCATGGAACAGGTGACTTTGTAGGATTTGTAGCTCCATCAGGGACAAATCACTCAACAAAAATTGAAGTCCTGGGCCAGTCCACAGACGGACGAAAAAGTGATGGCCAGTATTCTACCCTTGGAGAGAAGAGTTAGCACGAGGAGCAGATTTTTTGAAGAGCTAAAATAGGTGCAGAACTAAAGGTAAAACATCGGTGGTTCTGTTCTGGAGAGAGGAGAGAGGGGAACCGTCTGGATCAAGAAAGTAAGGCCTATGAGAGACGCGTTTTCAGGAAACTTGTTCAGGGTGAGGTGTATTGCGCTGCTATCTTTCATCATTCTTATCCCAGTTGATACTTCTATCATGGAATCGTCTCCTCTCCGTGTATTTTTTCTTTTTACTTTAAACCTTCTACTAGAGGCTGGTGTTTTCTATTATTATTACTGAAGTTCTGATGGGAGACATTTTTCACTTCACTTGCTAATATCCATGAATTTGAAAATAACTGTTGTTTACCTGAGGGGATAATGTAAGCTGACATTAATCAATAGAGGTCATGGCTCTTATGTCTGGGTGTTAGACTTCCTGGCTTGTGTGAGTTACCTGGTGTGGAGTAATTATTTTCACAGAATATGTTATCATTGCTGATTAAGTGTGAATGCTGCACAAGGTAAATATACCCTCGTGCTCTTTATTCCTCCTAGTTGATGTCTTGGCTGCTAATGCGGTGAGGAAAAAAGCATAAAACAGAGAGTTATTTATGATGTTACAAACAGAATTTTTCTACCGTATGCAAATGTATTTTTTGACCATCATTAGTTTCCTTAAGTTCTTTGAATAAAAATTTTATTTATTTACATTAACTGTAAAACCCAGAGTGCGTTCACAGCACACTGAAGGATTCCTAACAAACCCAACACTCTGTAAATGTGATTTGCAAAGTTTGCTCCTTATTTTACCCCAGGTAGCATTTTCCTTCATTTCTGTATCAATTTGTTTGTAGAAATATATCTAATATGTAAGTTTTATGGTACATGCAGCAGGAATGTTTTGTTTCTCTCATTCATACTTTAAAAAACATTATTAGACTGATGATTGAACTAAAACAATGAATTTATTTTCTGTGCTGAAGCTTCTTGAAATGATTCAAGTCAGCATTTTTAAAAGTGGAAACATTTACAACTCCTGAAGTACAACGTGATAAAAGACATGCTGATGTGCTAAAAGCTAATGCAGCTTCCTACGGTGCCAAATTCCTACCAGGGGAGTATCTTACGTGCGAGAATCTGACTCAGCAATTCCGTATATAAGATCAATAGACTGAGCCACACTGGCATTTGAAGAAGGAAACAGAAAAAAAAAAAAATCCCGGCGCTTGTCAGACCCATGCTGCCTGACCCTCACGTGTTTAAATGGGGAGCTGGTGACAGCAGCGCACTGTGGGGGAAGAAGTGCTGACAGAGACACAGTCTTGTATCATCAAAACGAAGGTGACATAAAGACTAGGCTCCAAGTGGCAGCAGTGGCCCAGGAGGCTGAGGGTGGGTGAGAGGCCTCGACGTTCTTCCTGGCACCTCAGCAGGCCCGTGAGCAGAGGTGAGTCAGGTGGGGAGGCCGCTGCCGGTGGAGGCGACGCTTCTGTCCTCAGCCACTCTTGGAGAGTAACTGGGGCCAAGGGGCTGCTGTGGCTCCTTAATGAGTGAGCTACATATTTAGGACTCAACTGAATTTTATCCTTACATTCACCTGATGCTACTGTGTCTCTTCTATTTACCAGAACCTCATATAATACTTTCAGATATATTTAGAAAAAAATCACCATAGTTTTCAAACAGACTTAGAAGAAAATCCTGTTACCTGATTTTCATATGTGCACATAATTAATTTGGCAGTACAAGTAACATTAAATTATGTTTGCAGCACAGTCTCAGAATAGAACAATAATAAATGTCCTGAACAGCTTTTTAAAGTCAATATAGCAAAAACTCCAATTCTTGTATCAGTTTTCCAAAGTGTTCACAACCCACATCTGTGTGGATTTGGGTTTTCTTCCTTTGTCCACATGGTCTTTTTAGTACTGACCAGAACCAGTCATGGCAGAACAAAAAATAGTATACAGTTGTGCTTTTCCTGCTCAGGTTCCCCAAAGAATAATCACGAACTTGACTGCCAGTGAAGTGACTATTTGGCACACCTCCACATTTGCTTCTGGATTCTCAAATTTATAAGCAACTTATTCAAAGTGTATATCAAGTCAAAATCTCCAGAAATATTTCAAAGCCAACATTCATTGTGTTTCTGGAATTCTTTACCAAATTTCTTACATAAAATAGTCTTAAGCCAAAAAACAGAAATACCACTGCTTCCATAATTGTATGTTTTTTTTGTATTGCTTCCCCATTGATTTATTTACCCAAAATACCACCTGACCCAGGAAATTTTTGTATGTCTCTGATGAAAACCAGATTTCAAAATTCAGATTAACTGGTCGGAGATTTAGCTCAGTGGTTCCAGCACCTGCCTCACAAGTGCAAGGCCCTGAGTTTGATCCCAGTAACCACATACAGTGCTCAGCGTGGTGACTCATGCCCACCAGCCATCAGTACCACATTCCACAGTGCGGGGCATGGTGGCTCATGCCTGTAATCCCAGCACTTGGGAGGCAGAGACAGGAGGATTGCTGAGCTCGAGGCTTGCCTGGGCTACATAGTGAGCTCAGGGCCAGCCTGAACTACAAAGTGAGACCTGTCTCAAAAAAAAAAATCAGATTAACTGCCAATAGTAATGTCATATTTCCACTTTCATATCAAGACTTAACTTCTTTCTGCTTTCAAGTGACATAAATTTTACAATTTTAGCTAAGTAATTTTTTTTTGCTTATAGCTCCTCAGAAAAAAATGTCATGATAGGAATTGTGCCAGATGAATCCTATCAACATACAGTAGATTTTAAATTATAGTCTATATTTTAAACTTTGGCTTTTAAAGTAAGATCTTATATAAGATATAAAACTATTGTGCATAAGATTCAGTATGTTTTCCTGACAGTCGTGTTAACCTTGGCTTTCTGGCTTGTCTGCACACTCGCTTACTCAGATGTCTGTTTTCTTACCTTTAACTATTTCTCACATTTGGGCTAAGCCAGTGTCTTCACCTTAAAACAGTCTATAGAGTTTTTTAAAAACTGTATTTCTTCTTGCCCCACAACCTACCAAACACATGACATATGCAAACATTACATGTACCACAAATAAAATTATAGTTTAGTCCATTTGAACAACAAATAAAGTTAATTGTTTATAATTAAAAAGATCAATGTTAAGGCATTGAAAGACTGTAAACAACAGTAGATATTGTAAAATATCACTAATAACATTCACCATAAACTTTGACATTTGAAAATGTGATTATTAACAAGGTAAAAATGAAACCGTGGGTTAAATGAGCATCCTAATGAAACTTATTCAGCAATAGAATATACATGACTCATCCACGTGCCTTAGTAGTTCTTCTCATGGCTTTTGGAATGATTAGAATCAACCGTTAGGGGTGGATTATCCATATCATGGGTTCTTCCTTAAATATCAATAACTCATAACTACCTTTTATGATTATAACTCTCTTTACATTATCATGGACAGATTCAAGACCAATATCATTTTATGCACTTGCATTTAATTATCAGACTGCTACACCTGAAACCGTCATTAACCAAGTTAAGTCCTGACATTTACCTCTCTGCTTGTGTTAAGGTATGTTCAGGGAGCCATTATTTTTCTGCAAGGCCATCTTTACTGATCTGCACATTTATTCACACCAGCATCATTTTTCATCTGTGAGTCTGCTTAGATGTATTAAATATAATTTGATGATATAAGGTCAGTTAATGTAATTACCAAATATTTTGACTTTATAGAAAATATTTTCCCAAACTTTTGGAAATATTTCTTCAAAGTAATAGTTCACTGGTCTCATCTCTGCCTGAATTAATGGAGAATTCTAAGGTTTGTGTATTTTTCAAAAATTATGGTTATTTTCTTTCAAGTTACTATTGCATATATATATATATATACACACACACACACACAGACACACACACACAGATACATATAGATAGATCTATATATATGGGGATCAAATGAGGTCCTTGTACTTGTCATGCAGGCATGGCACCACCGAGCTACATCCCTGACCCAACATACACATTTATTATACCATTAATGCTTTTTCATATTTTATTGAAGCTTCCTGTATCAACAAGTGAGCAGTTGGTGTGCTTGTTAATCACCTTCATAATCTTAAATATAAAAAATATAAAAAATGTGTGAAATAACTTTAGCTACATTAAGAGCAATTTTTCTTTAATCCATATAAAACTTACATAGCGAAGAACCAGTATTTTTGTAGCAATCATTTCTTTGCTTGTATTTCAGTAAGAATTATTCTTACTTCATTATTTTCTCATCTGGACTATGTGTCAGAAATGCAGCTTATATTCAGTATCAGGCTCTGTGTTAGTGACAGCATGTCAACAACAGCAACAGCAACAAAAGCCTATGCTGAGAAGTCAGTGGTGGACGCTGCACTAGAAGTACAAGGAGGAGACTGATGTTTATTTCTCTAATATCCATTCTTGTGATCAATTGGCTTGCAAGTAACAATTTTATTTCTTTTTTCTCATAAGTTTATTGGTACATTTTAGGTATACATTATGATCACATGTATCCCTGGGAATTTGCACCTGTACATGATATATCTTACATCTTGTTTTATCCCCATTTCCCTTCCCTCCATTCCATCCCCCCACCACTCCCTATTTACAAAAGCTTTCTTTCCATTTTTTTTTCTTTCTTTTGGTTATTTTTCTTTCCCTACATTCCTTTCCCCCACTCCCTCTCCCTACTTCCCCTTTAAATTTAACTTTACATAATACCTTTGTTTGCTGTCTTCAAAATGAAAACATACACAAAAGACACATCTTATCAGTATTTTTATCTGACCTGAATCTTGGTTCTATACTTCAACATACATATATGTATATATATATATATATATATATTCATATACATATCTATACATAGTCATATGAATATGTATGGTGAGGTAAATATTTTTGATTCCTACCTTAGTAAACCATAATGAATATCTCAATCTTAATTCATATTCAAGATTTATTTTCTTTTAATTACTATGACTTATTAGCCACTAATTTGTCATTTTTTATATTGAAGTGACTCAAACCTTTTGCTAAGGTTAACCCTGTTTGATTTTTTTTTTTTTTTTTGCTTTTGGGAGACAGGGTCTTGCTTTGTAGTTCAGGCTGGCCCTGAGCTCACTATGGTGCCTAGGCAAGCCACCGCGAACTCAGCAATCCTCCTGTCTCTACCTCCCGAGTGCTGGGATTATAGGTGTGAGCCACCACGCCCGGCATTATGGTATGCGGTGTTGATTGTTGGTGGGCGTGTCTCCACGCCCAGCATTATATGTGGTTATCGGGATCGAACTCAGGTCCTTGCGCTTGCGAGGCAGGCGCCGGACCCACTGAGCTAACCCTCCGGCCCCCAGTTTGATTTTTTTGAGAAGACATGATTGTGTTTTGTACATCAAAATGTGATATTCAAATAAATTTATACCACTACAGGTTTTTTGTAGAGTAAAAAACTTAAGCCAAATTTTCACCAGTGTTGAAAAAATTTCTTTTTAGCTATACATAACAATAGAAATGATGCTTAAAAGAATGTTTAGAAAAAAAGCAAATGTTTAAATTTTTTTGTTTGTTCATTTCACTGTCATTTAAAAACACTAAATATTCTTTACTTTATTATGAACAGCTTGAAGTAAAATGTCTGTTAAAAATTTCAGACAGGGGCCGGACACTTAGCTCAGTGGTTGCAGCGCCTGCCTCGGAAGCGCAAGGTCCTGAGTTCAATCCCCGGTAACCACATACAATGCTGGGCATGGTGACTCACGCCCACCAGCCATCAATACCACATACCACAGTGTGGGGCATAGTGGCTCACACCTGTAATCCCAGCACTCAGAAGAGGCAGGAGGATTGCTCAGTTTGAGGTTTGCCTGGGCTACATAGTGAGCTCAGGGCCAGCCTTAACTACAAAATGAAACCCTGTCTCAAAAAAAAAAAAAAAATTCAGACAGTTTTTTTAAACCTCTAATCCTAGTAGAAAAATCTTTGCAATTGGCCAAATGTCCATGAAATAAGAAAGTGAAGCAAATGTTTAAATCTGAATAATTGTTGTGATTTCATGGGACAGTACCATTGTTTTCATCACCAAAGATTATTGCCAAAATCATGAGTATTATATTTTTTGACAATCTGAACAGATCTAACTGGATAAAGAAATCTCCCTTCACAGAGATATGGTAAGAATGGAAACAAAACCCAGAAGTCTTCTTCCCATTAGATCATTTGGGAAATTATGAATTTTTAGAATGCAAGAAATTCACTGAATCAATTTGAATGTAGTAGAACAGCGTTGGGCTCCCTAATGAGTTAAGTTCCCAGAACATTCCAGAACGATTTAAGTGTAAATTCTGAAAAATTATCCACCTCAAATGTCAGAGCCTTTTTCCCATTTTGTTGTAAAGCAGGCTCCCTGTCTTACTTCCAACATTAAATTTTCTATCATAAAGAAGTCTCCAGATTTTCTGATACTTCTTCCACTGAAATAGATTTTACAGCTTCAGCCTGACATACAGCTGAAGACTTTTCATAAAACAGAATAAAAAATGTTCAATGTTTGCATCTCTCTTTTTCATTCTGTTTTTTGTTTGTTTGTTTTTGTTTTTTGTTTTTTGAGACAGGGTCTTGCTTTGTAGTTCAGGCTGGCTCTGAGCTCACTATGTAAACTAGGCAAGCCTCGAACTCAGCAGTCCTCCTGCCTCTGCCTCCCGAGTGCTGGGATTACAGGCGTGAGCCACCACGCCTAGCTACATTCTGTTTTTATTCCTAGTTTAATGATGTATTTTCTCTGGAGTTGTACAAGTGCTCATAAGTTTGATACTTGCAAGGCTTATGTTTATATTTTGAAGACCACTGTGTCATTATAATTCTAATAATACAAATTATATAGAATTATATAGAATTAGTATAGAAAGTTCTGTGGTATCTAAAATATATAAGACATCAAAAAAATAGTACCGAACAAATACCAAACAAAACACTAAATACCAAAATACTAAACAATACCAAGTAAATAAATACAAATAATAAAACATTAAAATGAACAATGGACAGACATGAACAGACTTTTCTACAAAAAATCATTTAAAAAGCCGACAGATGTATGAAAAAATGTTTCATGTCACTAATTATCAGGGAATGAAAATTGAAATCAGAACAAGAAATCACTTCACCCCAATAAGTGGTCATCTGTCATAAGCTATTAGATAAAATTAGATAGGAGCTATTAGAAGAAAGTAGGTAGAAATTTCTGGAGAAGATAGGAAGCAAGGAGAAGCTTTCCACATAGTGATGCTCAGGAATAACTACTAGTAATCTTCTGAAATGTAGATTAGGTTAGCCACTGTGCAAAAGCAGTTTAGAGATCCCTCAGAAATATTAAAAAAAACAGGTCTACTGTATGACCCAACAAACCCATGTCGGGATATACATCCAATTGAAATTAAATCATATGTTGAGGAGGTACTGCCTGCCATATACATTGCAACACTTCATAGTCACCAAGAAATGGGAACAATTTAAGTGATAATTAAACAATGGATAAAGAAAATGTGGGGAATTTACACAGCGGGAAATATCCTTTTTTTTTTTTTAACAGGAGGATCAGAGCAAAGTTTTCAGCCTATGTATTTGTAATAGCCCAACACTGGAATTAAACCAAGTCCTCAAATCATGAATGGTATAAACCAGAAATCAATCAATGGATTGATTCCACAGGTAGGATTTTAGCATTATCTCCTATCTTATTTCCGAATTACTATGGGAAATATCACTCCCTTAGAACGTGTTCCTTTCCAGTTTTGTTATATGCCTAAAACGGTGGTTGGCACATAGCTGCTTACAACCATTGGTTTATAAGTGCACGAGCAAAAGCCTTATAATTTTGGATAATTACTGTGATTTCTTCACAGTTGTGTAGAACTCTATTGTGAGCAGCTGTTTCTTGGAACTGATATTTTCTAGATAAGTTGCACCATATTTGCAAATAAATTAATCTCCAGACAGATTCAGTATGTTAACAAAGCTTCAACACCAGTTCAATAAAAGTTGGTTCTTCTAAGCATTATCTTCATTAAAAGGTCTTCCTATTTTCCACTCATTACTATATTAATAACTGCCAAGAGCTGAGGTTTTCAAACATTGTTCTGTTAATATCTGGATGTATCAGGAAAATAATATGTTAAACATAGAAAATGACATAGCCATGAATCTGACAAAAATCATCATTTGTCAACACTGTATGAACCGAATTCCCTCACATGTGCTTAAATTTAAGCGTTCAGAATCCACTGTAGGGCTCTTTGTACAAGTTTGTTTTTCAGAAGTGAGAACCACCGAGAAGTTTCTGGACAGCTCAGCACCGGGGCCACTTCCCCGGGCCTGGGGGCTCCGCGTGCAGCAGCGCGTTGCAGTTGGAGTCGCCGTTGACCTCCCGAGGGGAGCGCAGCGACCAGAGTGCGATGTGCCGTCACCCGCGGGCCAGGGGCGCCTCGCACACCTGCAGATACTCCCAGAGCCGGTGCGGGAGGAGGCCGCGCACTTCCGTGATCTCACTGTCCCCAAGGCTGGGCTCACTGGTGCAGGAGCCGGATTTTATGTATTTTATGCGCAGTGCAAAGACGGACTCCGAGAAGGAGGACAGTGGCTTTTATTT
Organism: Thryonomys swinderianus; assembly: GCA_004025085.1. Classification (NCBI taxonomy): domain Eukaryota; kingdom Metazoa; phylum Chordata; class Mammalia; order Rodentia; family Thryonomyidae; genus Thryonomys; species Thryonomys swinderianus. Next base: position 12,884 of record PVIC010042651.1, read on the forward strand.
AATCTGAACAGGAAAAAAAAAATTGATGAAAAGGAAGCAGGAGCTAGCACACACCAGGAATATCTTTACAGAAAACCAGTCGGTCCAAGACATAGTTGCATGAATGCCTAATGTAGTGGGGTCAGTTATATTATTCTAATTACCTTTCACCATATTTCTAGTATGAGCGGCAAGGTTCTTGCAATGTCAGTTCTGCTGTCTACGTCTTTGGCTCACGTGTGCCCCGAATTTGTTCTTTTCTGGAAGAGCACAGCTCAACACAGAGTCAGCAGCCTTCGTTCACGTCTCTGGTGAGATACCTGGTTGTTCGTACCTGCCGCTTTCTCTGGGCAGCTTTTCTCTGGTGCCCAGTACAGCACCTCCAGCGGGAGGCTCTGCTCATATACCCCGGGACCGAAGCTGGTGCGCAGGCTGCAGAGGAACAGAGCCGGAGCCGGCAGGACAGGGAGAAGACGCTTGGCTCCGGTTCAGAAGCCCTGCGAGTGCAGGCGCTCACTGCACAGAGGCGCCTCGGAGAAATGGAGGCCACCTGGCCCTGTCCTCAGGGGTTGATCTTCCTGCTGCCCAGGCGGCTGGGAGGTCAGCAGGCCGTCAGCGTGTGTGGGACCCCGAATCTGGAGAGCGGCCCTGGCAGCCCAGGTGGCGGCCTCTGGACATCAGGTGGAGCCTGTTCAGATGGGCCCAGTTCCCCTCTTGCAGTCAGAGCTCCACGTACTTTTCGTGCTTTTAGGTGGCAGCTGCTTCAGATATAATGAAATCAGCACATCCCGTAAGCCCTGACAAGGTTTGTGTACTGAAATGTCAGGTTGCATTTAGTTTTAAATTAAAAACCCATAACATTTTAAGAAAAAATATAACTGTGTCCTATGATAAAGCATAAAGTTGATCAAATGTGTATACACAAAATGCCAAAATTGTATTAAAAATTAACAAACTTTATTTTCCTCGTGCATATCATGTATACGATAAAATGTGACTGCCTCCATGTATATTTGTAGATATTACAAATATAGTTTTATTTATGTTTATGAATTTACATATCATGCATTACATAAAATCTACATATCCTGCAGTTTACAAAATGTAAGTGCAATATTTTCTATCACACTATTATAAACATGCAGTGTCATTGAGTTTGTAAATAATCCAATGACCTCACCTGTACGTTGAGAAGAATTCTTCGCAGCTGTTGAATAATTGACACGTAGGACAAGAAAAGGAATAGATGTGTGGAAGTATATACAAGTCTATGTAAGAGATGATTGAAAGCTAACTAAGCATCTTAAAAACCAAAGTGCATGGGCCTGAGAATATGAAATTTTTCAAGAAAACTGCTCCACACTCTTCTAACCATTCTTGGACAGTAATTAAAAGCCCTTAGCCTTTAGTCCTTACTGTATTCTTCTGGAAACGGTGAAGTTTTTAAATTTAAACTTTAGTAGTTTATGTTTGTAGTGCATAATCATTACATTCATCGCAGATGGGTTTTTTTTTTTTTGAGACAGGGTCTCGCTTTGTAGTTCAGGCTGGCTCTGAGCTCACTATGTAGCCCAGGCAAGCCTAGAACTCAGCAATCCTCCTGTCTCTGCCTCCCGAGTGCTGGGATTACAGGTGTGAGCCACCACACCCAGCACTGTGGTATGTGGTATTGATTGCTGGTGGGCGTGAATCACCATGCCCAGCATTGTATGTGGTTACCGGGATCTAACTCAGGACCCTGCGCTTGCAAGGCAGGCACCAGAACCACTGAACTAACCCTCCGGCCCGCAGATGGGATTTTAAAGTAACAAGAAACCACCCCGATCATTATAGCAGTTTGCTCTGATGTGTAAAAGTTTCTGTTCTGGGGCACCCATGCACTACATTAACATTTGGACACAAGACAGTGTCTTACCATTACCTGTTCTGAATTCAGCACAAAGCAGAGAACACAACTGAACACTCAAGAATTCAAATGACAGACAAAGTAAAAGTGGAAAACCAAGTTTTCAGTATTGCTGCAACTTACCATTTCAACAGCAGCAGCAGCTGTATAAGGTCAAAGCTATGTTGTTGGGTAATGTGATTTTGAACAGCAATGAAACATATGTACACCACAGCAATTATTCTTTTACCACTTGTTCATGGCTAAGGCAGGCTAAATTAATTGTTAGATATGATGACAGTATGTGATTTGATAATAGATTTTTCAAGTGGAAGTTTCTACTTCATAATAGATGTTTCCATCTTTCTGGGGGATTCACAATTACAAATGGAAGCAGGACTAAAAAAGAGAGGAAGCAATAAAAGAAGGGAAACAGACCAATAAAATGTAAATTAAAAATTCCTGTGTAGAGAAAATGTCAAGTTGAATGCTCAACAGTTTTCTAAATTGATTCCCTATAGCTGCATGAGGTTATGAAATATACTCATGTATCTTAATTTTTCCACTTAAATATTATTTTAGGAAAATTCAACATATCCTAGCCTATTTAATAGTATTTTAATCAATGATTAGACTGCAAAGAAATTCATATAAAACTCCCAAGTTTATGTGAGATATGTTAGAAGGTAGAAAAATTTGTGAGCTTAATATTTAGTATGAAGTAAAATGTTGGCATTCCTCAATTTAAAAAAATCTTTAGTAACATTCATCAATCTACTACCACCTTCAGCATTGAAGTACTTCTAGAAGTGGTCAGAACCACAAAAATTGATGTTTAACAGTAACAAACTGAGGTCTTACAAAATATTATAGCACATTTACTGGTTTGGAAATTGAAAAATTAACTTATAGTGAACTGATTAAATGTCAGCATAAAAATAATTTTCCGAGCAAAACTATATTTTAAAATTTGTGTGTTACAAGA
>PVIC010042652.1:0-15727 GCA_004025085.1 Thryonomys swinderianus
GCGCCTGCCTCACAAGTGCAAGGTCCTGAGTTCGATCCCCAGTAAACACATACAATGTTGGGTGTTGTGACTCATGCCCACCAACAATCAATACCACATACCACAGTGCTGGGCGTGGTGGTTTACGCCTGTAATCCCAGCACTAGGGAGGCAGAGACAGGAGGATTGCTGAGTTCGAGGCTTGCCTAGGCTACATAGTGAGCTCAGAGCCAGCCTGAACTACAAAGCGAGACCCGGTATCAAAAAAAAAAAAAAGATTCAAAGAATGATATACCTAATGTATTCTCACTGTCTTATGATTATACAGTAGAGCTTTCCAAAGTGTGCATGATACAAATATTTTTAAAAACTGAATGCAGATGCAGATAGCAAACCTGAAGTACTCTGGTAAGCCAGACATTAAAGAGCTTTGAGAAATTATAAAACAAAATGCTCTCCTTATAACAATTTTTTTCCGGAAAAACAATTTCTTTTTACAAAGCTATTAGTTTTAACATGTAATGGGCTTATTATTGTAAATATTAACTTACATATCTCAATTTTAAGTTAATCCACATCACAGCAAAATTCTCTTTTTACTACATAGTTTTACAAGTTTGAGAAATCAATTTCACATCAGCACACCACAATCTGGGAAGGGAAGAGTCCCACCATCCTAAGGAACTCCATGTGGAGGTCCCTGGCCATCACACCCTCCCCAGTAACTCCCAGCAATTGCAGATCTTTTTCTGTACTGCAACAGCTTTGTCTCTGAGGCTGTCATTATGTTAGCTTTTTGTCATTGTAACAAAGACCTGAGATAAAACAAGTACAAACAAAAAAATATTTATTTTGGCTCTTAATTTTTGAGACTTCAGTCCATGATGAGTTGGCCTTATTGCTTTGGGCACATGGCCCATCACAGTGCAAAGTGTAAGCAAAGTTGTTCACCTCATACTAGAAGGAAAAGGAAAGAGAGAGAGAAGAGAAAGAGAGGGTGACTGGCATCCCTCTATCCTCTTCAAAGGTGCATCACAAATGGCTAAAACCTCTCAGTAGGCTCCACCTTTTAAAAGTTTCACCACCCCCCAATAGTGGCATAAGCTGTGTCATGGGGCCACTCACTTTAAAACATGGGGAAATATTCCGGATCTGAACTGTAGAAGCATAAGGATGAAGTACTACAAGTGTAACCTGTGACATGACCTTTTTGACTCAGCATAATACTTTTGAGACCCAATTAAATGGTTAGATCTTTTTGTTGCTGGATACTATTCCATTCACCACATGGATATATAAAAGTTTAGCCACTAGTGCCGGGCGTGGTGGCTCACGCCTGTAATCCCAGCACTCAGGAGGCAGAGACAGGAGGATTGCTGAGTTCGAGGCTTGCCTGGGCTCCATAGTGAGCTCAGGGCCAGCCTGAACTACAAAGCGAGACCCTGTCTCAAAAAAAAAAAAAAAGTTTAGCCACTGAGTGTATGAACACACCATAGTTTATTCATTCACGAGATGAAGAACTTTTTAAAATAACTAATTGTTTATTAGTACAATTTAGGTTTATATAACGATCACATAGGGGGTTTCTACCCTAATGTATCTTGATTCATAGTTTTCCCATTCCCCTACCCTCCCTTTAACTTCTTTTCCCCTACTTATTTACAAAAACTTTGCTTTCATTTCTTTCTTCTTTTCTCACTTTTTCTTTCCCTTTCCTCCACTCCTCTCCCTAGTTCCCCTATCCAGTTGAACATTTTCTTCCTATTTCTAAATGATTTTTGTTTGGTTTGTTTCGGTACTGGGGGTAGAACTCAGGGATTTTTCAGTGAGCAATATCCTAGGCTTTACATTTTTTTTTTTTAATTTTGGAAAAGGGTTTTACTCAGTTGCTAAGTCACCCAGGCTGAGCTCAAACTTGCAAAACCCTTGCCCCAGGGCTAGAGTGCTGGGATTATGTACATGCACCTCCATGCTGGGCTTCTTTTCTTTTCTAAGTATTACAGATAAACTTTATGACACATTCTTGCACAGGTTTCTGCATGAACATAAAATTCCATTTTTAAAGTAAATACTTACGAGTGGGATTAGTGGGTCAGATAGTAAAAGTATGGTTGACTTTATGTTTTTAAAAACTGCCAAGCTTTGTTTTTTGTTTTTTTAATCATCACATTTTTTCTTTCCCCTCATAAAAAGCTTATGTATATAGGGGAAGGGGGGGTTGTAGGTTGGACAGGGGAATGGGAAAAAATGAGAATTAAGTCGTGTCATATTCTGGCACAAATTCTCAATGTTGAGTGTGATTGTGATTTGTGTATATATAATGTACCAATAAAGATTCAAATTTTTAAAAACTGCCAAACTTTTATTCAGAACAGATGCACCATTTTGCATTCCTACCAGAATGTCTATGAGTTCCTATTGTCTCACAATATTGATATCATTTAATGTAAGTCTTTTCTATTTTAACACTTTTAAATTGTGGTATTTCGTTATGATTTTAATTTGCACTTCCGTAATGGGTAATGATGTTGAAAATCTTGGGATTATTTGTGGCCTTTTTCAATCAGCTTTCTGTTAGCAAACCAAATACTCAAAACAGTTAATTTATAAAGAGAAAAGGTTAATTTTGGCTTATTGTTTTAGAGGTTTCAGTTCATATTTGGTTGGCCCCATTCGTTGAGGTAGCAAGTCATGGCAGGAGCATGTGGTGAAGCAAAAGCTGTGCACATCCTAGCCAGGAAGTGAAAGAGAAAGAGGAGGCTGTGGTCCCACAGTCTCCTGGGAGGCCACACACTCCGTGATGTAAGAGGTCTTTACTAAGCAATCCCCTTCCATTCCCGCCACCTCCCAATAGCACCAGGTTGGGGTTGAAGGCTTAACACATGGATCTTTGAAGAACATTCTCAATCTAAACTATAGCTCCATCTCTTTTGCTTTATTTATTTTTTTTTTTTGAGACAGGGTCTCACTTTGTAGTTCAGGCTGACCCTGAGCTCACTATGTAGCCCAGGCAAGCCTCGAACTCAGCAATCCTCCTGCCTCTCCCTCCCAAGTGCTGGGATTACAGGCATGAGCCACCACTCCCAGCACTGTGGTATGTGGAATTGATTGTTGGTGGACATGAATCTCCACGCCCATCATTGTATGTGGTTACCGGGGATCGAACTCAGGACCTTGCGCTTGTGAGGCAGGCACCGGAACCACTGAGCTAACCCTCTGGCCCTCTTTTACCTTATTTGATGAAATGTCCATTCAAGTCTTTTTGTTTAAACACTTTTCTTCTTGTTGAGAGTGTTCTTTATGTATTCTGGATAGTAATGCTTGTCAGATCCATGATTTCCCAACATTTTCTCCGAGTTTATGGTTCACATCTTTATTTTCTCAGTGTTATCTTGTAAAGCAAAATATTTTTAATTTTATAAAGACCAATTTATCACTTTTTGACTGGATCATCCTTTTGCAATTATACCAAGGAGGTTTTTGTCTAATCTGAGTGAATGAATAATTTTTCTGTGCTTTTTTTAAAGCCATAGTTTTACTTTTTCATAAGTTTGATCTATATTTAGTTACTTTTAAAAAAGGAAGTGAAGTGTAGGTCAAGCTCCATTTACTTATTTGTAGGATGTTTAAGTGTCCCAACACTATGTTTGGAAAAGGTGTCCTCTTTCTTGAATTATTGTTGCATCTTTGTAAAAGATGGCCATTACCTCACTCCTATCAGGACAGCCATTATAATGACAACAGCAAACCAAGTATAGAAAATAACCAGTGTAGGGCTGGAGATTCAGCTCAGCGGTTCCAGCACCTGCCTAGCAAGCGCAAGGTCCCTGGTTTGATCCCAGGTAACCACATACAATAACGGACGTGGTGACTCATGCCCACTGGCAATCAGTACCACATACCACAAATGCTGGGTTTGTTGGCTCAAGCCTATAATCCCAGCACTCAGGAGGCAGAGGCAGGAGAATTGCTGAGTTCGAGGCTTACCTGAGCACATAGTGAGCTCAGGGCCAGCCTGAACTACAAAGCAAGACCCTGTCTCACAAAAGAAAAGAAAAGAACCAGTGTCAATGAGAACAGGAGGCCAGTTTGAAGTCAACCTGAGCAGGCTTTAGATATTATTGATTTGGCTTATAATTTGGCTGTCGACTAAAATTATGAGTCACCCCAAGGCCTAGGCATGATTTGCAACTGACCTTTCACCTGGTGTACGGAGACAGACATCCCTATATCAATGGTCACAATTGAGGTCTTGGTGATCAATGAGATTGTGCCATCTCTATAGCAATGAAACACTGCAGCTGAGGAATTATGACTGTGCAGCCATTCTCCAAGATGAAACGTTAGCTAGACAATGCAGGAGGGTCTTTAGCTATGACCTGCAAGATACCACAGGTGCCTTGTTAACTGTGACCTGTCCTTCACAAGTATACATAGTTGCTCCCTTGTTCTTTGTGTATTATTCCTTCATCCCCTGCTGTATCCTCATGACCGGACATCTCCCTGTGACTGAGCAAGCTATCAATCTGACAGGTGAAGATATTGAAACTGTTATGTATTGTTGGTGGGAAAATAAAACAGTGAAGCAAGTAAGGATAAATACTTCTTTTAAAAGTCAAAAATAGATTAATCCTATGATCCAGCAATTCTATTTCTGGAGATAAGATCCAAAATAATTGAAAGTGGGGAATTAAACAATTATATGTGTATCTGTCTTCTAGCAGCATTATTTGCAATCCCCAAATAAGAAACCAACACAAGTATCCATTAGTAGATGAATAAGTAAATAAAATATATACATATACTAGAATATATAAGATATACATATACTAGAATATTTAGTCTTAAAAAGGGAGAAAATCTGGATACATGCTACAATGTGAGTGAATCTCAAAGAAATTATAAATGCTACATGAAATAAGCCATTTACAAAAATGTAAATTCTATATGATTCTGCTTATGTGAGATACCTAGAGTAGTTATATCCATAGAGTTGGAAAATAGAATGCTTGAAAGAGTCTGGGAGAGGAGAAATGGGAAATAGTTATTACCCAGGGTTTATTTTGTGTTTTTTCTTGTTGTTTTGTTTTGTTTTGTTTTGTTTTGTTTTTTCCAGGGATCAAATTTATGACCTTGCACATGTAAGTACCTGAACCACTGAGCTAAATTCCTGGCCCCTATCAGGTTCATTTTGCAAGATGAAATAGTTCTGAAGATTGATTATACAACAGTGTAAGTATCTTTAACATACTGAACTATAAATTTTTAAATGGTTGAGATGGTAAATTTATATTGTGTGCATCTTGCTACAATTTTTAAAAAATCAGTTGGCTACATTTGTGGGGATCTATCGTTAATACTTATGTGGTCTATGATTTTTATGGCTCTCTTTTCTAGTTCTGGCACACTTAGTGACTATAGCTTTTGAGTCCATCTTAAAATTGAACAGTGTAGTTGGGCATGGTGGTGCACATTTGAAATACCGCACCCTGGGAGGCTGAAACAAGGGGATTGCAAGTTTAAGCCCAGCCTGGGGAATATAGTTACATTAAATAAAAAAAAATTCTTGAAAGGTCTGTAGACATAGCTTACTGCAAAGATCCTGTGTTAAATTCCAGTACTCAACAATAAAACTGAATCTTGTGTGCATCTTTTAACTTGGGTGAGAAGTAACACACATAACTTCTATCCAGGAAAAGGAAAAGTCAGGGAAACTGTTATACAACTAAATAATTCCTTCAGATAAAGTTGTCTTTCTTCGAGAAACTCATTACAATGAGTCATGCCATAGTCATTTGATGTCTTTACTACATTGTTCAAAATTTTCAAGACCCAAAGCTTGCTAAACTTAAAACAGTAAAAGCATTCAGTTAAAAATAAAAAGAAACCCGTATATGTCTAAGAGGGAGAAAACATTTTGAAGATCCAAGGAATGAAATAATAAACAAGCAGGCCTGCGTCACTGTGGAAGTTCTTGTAAACCAGGAGAGTGTCTAAGACTTGCCAACATTTGCAGGCCTGGGGCCAGAATCAAAGGAGACACATAGGTTATAGATCAAGCCAACAAACTGTCAGATGCTCATCTTTCTTTCTTGGCAAATGCATCTTTGTAACATTAAACTTTTAAAATAGGTTTAAAGCTCTATTTTTTTTCTAAGATGAAAATGGGTAAAATGTCAAGGAGATTGAGTGTGATTATACTTGTACATGTCTGGATATACTGGTTATGAGTTGCCAATTTGGGGACATATAATAAAATAAAGTCATACATATTACATTAATATTTTGGCTTTCATTTCAACATCAGTTAAGTCTCTTATTAAAGTCAAAATTCACATATAACTGAAGTGATATTGATGGTACTGTTGCTCATTATGCAAAGTCCTACATACAAATAATCATAAGAATATTTGCCATGCATTGTTGAAAATGCTTCAGAAAAAGGTCTTGTGCAATTGTGGTGGACGTCATAGTAATATGAAGCATCCCTAGAATGAGAACTGGAGTGTGAAAAGAAACAAATGCTGGGCCTATCAACACTTTATTTAGGCCTCACTAAATTGTTTCCATGCTACAAAAGGTGGGTGGGTAGAGTTTGTACCCTTTCCTAAGGGGTTTGTCTTCTCAAATGTACTCTTGCTGCCAGAGTGTCTGCTTTGATCTCAGCTTGTGGCCTTCCTCTGCAGGTGCCTTATGCCTGGACAGCACAGGTCAAGAACTGTGACAATTCCCTCCAGTGTCGACAGTGTTTGTCTTAGTTACTTTTCTCTTTGCCGAGACAAAATACCCAACACCCACATGTTAAGGGATGAAAGGTTTCTTTGGTTTACAGTTCTAGAGGCTTCAGTCCATAGTTGGCTGGCTCCAAAGCAGAGTGGCACATAGAAGGGAAGTGCTGTAGAAGAAAAACAGAAGGTAACAAAAGCAATAACAATGACCAGAAGGTAATAAAAGCAATAAGGAAGATTAACAGTGTCTTTCTGCCCCTTTATCTTATCCAGACTACTTAAAGCAGGTAGCACTCACTCTTAATCCTAGTGCCCTTGAGCCTAGCATTGTACCATAAATCAATTCCACCACCTCTGAAGAAGTCCCACCTATGACTGCATGAGGGAGACATCCAGACACAAGCCATCTAGATGCAAGTCCCATACAAGAATAAGTGTTTAGTGCACAGGTTGTACTGCACCAGCCCTGAACCTAAGTCCCAAGAGACTGAGATACGAGGGCCTACAGGACACTGTCTGATACAGGGCACTGCCAGTATTTGGGCATAAAGTGGAATGAACTGTCAGGGTTCAAAGCAAATCCCTTTCTGCCTGGATCCAAAAGAGGTATTGGGGTAGTTTACAAACTAATGGACATTACATTCATACTAATCATGTCAAAACATTCTTTGTTTAGGTTGATTCTGTCTTTTTAGGTGGTACTTTAATTCTTATAGATAGTGTCCAATATAATAAACTATAGTTCTGTGGTATTAAATCGATGTCTTCTAAAAGTTGGATCATCATAAGAACAAAAGACGAATACCATAACAGGCACAATAAACCTTAGCAAACTGACTATTGCTAGCAGTATGATAATTAAGGTAAAAAAAAGACTTTCCCAAATGGCTATATTGAGAAGCCTACAATAGTAGAGCAACTTAATTGCCCAAAATTGGGTGTTTTAGCTTCTAAGTTGTTATCTTCTCCAAAGGTGATCTTCCATGAATAGAAGTATTCATGGTTCTAATTGTCTCTTGGGTTTCCTATGGAATGCAAGCTCTCTGGCTTTCCTGACCTTTAGTTTGCTTTTCTGTTGCAGAGAAGAGAACAAGGAATTATTGAAAGTGATCCCCCATCAATTTCCATTTGCCAGAAGTTTCTCTAGTCTTGCCTGCTCTGTTTCTTGAGGGATTAAGTGCCCACAGAGCCATATCTTCGACAGTTTAACCACACACCAAAGTTAGCTGGGGGTGTACAAATGCTCTCTTCCCAAGAAATTCATAGTCCCCACTCACGAGATAAGGTCACACCAGAAGGACACAGGCCAGAAGTGCTGCTGATAAGAGACCAGATCTAGTGAGTCCTTAATGACCTTTTTAGATCCTGTGGACTTTTACTGTTGATGACGTGTGAGTGACATAAGATGAGCACAGCAGGTGCTCCAGAAAAGACTACTTTTTGAAACATTGACAACTGAGGTGCCTATCTATTGAGACCCGTGTCCCTTCTGCTGAAAAGGCACATAAAATACTTCCCTTAGGCCAGGCGTGGTGGCTCACGCCTGTAATTCCAGCACTCTGGGAGGCAGAGACGGGAGGATTGCTGAGTTCAAGGCTTGCCTGGGCTACATAGTGAGCTCAGGACCAGCCTGAACTACAAAGCGAGACCCTGTCTCAAAAAAAGAAAAAAAAATACTTCCTTTAGGGCAAGAGGTAAGATGGCTTTTGAAAGAGGAGAGGGACCATCTTCCAACTTGCTGACTTATTATTGATAACAGTTTCTTCCTCTGTCTCCTGCCCCTGCACCCAATGACTCCATTTGGTAGTAGCAGAACCGAAATTTGCATAGTTAATGCTGTTTCCAATAACCCACTTCTCACTTTTCTAACCAAAATATGTGTCTCATACCAAAACTATTTCATAGGACAAAAAAAAAAAAAATTCTTGGAGGATCTTAGATCCCACAGGAGACACTTAATTTTTCCTCCCATATTAGAATTATTATACTATGTAAATTTCATTTCTTTTTTTGTTTGTTTGTTTTTGTTTTTGTTTTTGTTTTTTGAGACAGGGTCTCGCTTTGCAGTTCAGGCTGGCCCTGAGCTCACTATGTAGCCCAGGCAAGCCTCGAACTCAGCAATCCTCTTGCCTCTGCCTCCAGAGTGCTGGGATTACAGGCGTGAGCCACCACGCCCAGCACTAAATTTCATTTCTTAATGTATTTGAAATCAGCATTTGGAATAATGAAAATTTTTGAAAGAAAATTATATAATAATTTTCTAACTCATATATATAATAATATAGTATGTAGCAATATATAATTATTTAGAAGTTTTTTTAGTGAGACTGTCAGTTCAATATCATTTCTTTTTAGTCATAGATTACACAAAAATTGCCTTTTGATTTACTAGCCAAACAATCAGGAATAGAATTTTTGAATCAAAATGAGATTTAAGAATTTTTAGGTTAATTGATTTCTTTAGTCAGTTCAATTCAGAGTTTATTCACAAGTTCTCCAGAGCTGTTTTTGTAGTAAATGATCGGTGACGCCCCCCAGGAGTTCACCTACTTGTTTCAAAGAGATAAAGAAGGTGACTATCGATGTAAGATAGCTTTACATATCAGAATAATACTCCAAAAGTGACCAAGGCATTTACTAAAATGTCCCTTGGATGATTCGTTTAGCTAATATTTGATTAATTACAGGTTTCAATGTACCAAAATGGACCTTACAGAGAAAACAATCTATCATTTAATTCTTTCAAAAACGAAATCTGGTATTAATCATAAAAATCTTTAAGACAAAGGAAAGGAAAACCTGAATAAATCTAGTATCACTGACTTTTAGTTACTTTCCCCACAGATTTTGTATGATTATCTAAACAATACAAGAATAGACCCTACTAGCTTTACAGTAGATGACCCTTCACATGTATGGACATTACAGTAGCAATTACTGAAGCTGTTTTCCAGTAGAAGTGTCCTAATCTAGCTTTAATGAATTCAGGCCACTGACTCCCTCACTTGGACTTGTCTGAGTATCTGATGGGTAACCTTTGATGTCAGTCACCCAAAACTCCTTTGATGTCAGTCACCCAAAACTCCATATTCAGGTCATGTGAAGGCCGCCATTTTCTGAACACATACTAATGAAGAACCAAGGAGTTTGATTACTCATCCACACACCATGGGTTACTTCCCTTTCTACTTCAAAATTCTTTCCCTTTATCCTCCTTTTTAAAAGTCATAAGTACTTCTAAATCTTTCCCCATGGCGGTGAGCCTAAGGAACACATGCTGCAGTTGGCTGTTAACATGGCCAGCTCTAAAAGATTTGCCATTTCTGCTAGAGCCTTAGGGGCCCAGTGCGAGGCTTCCCTCATCTTGACATGATCTTCTGTAAAATTCATGACCTCAGTAATGGACACACTATTCTGTAGACGAAACAAGCTCAACTTAACAAATACTCTATCTTTTGGCCTAGCAAATTTATTTCTGACTATCAAAGGTAGAATTAAAAATACACATAAAGATGTACAAAAAATGTTCATACATATGTTTTTAATAGCAAACATTGAAAACATTATTATATTGGTGTGGTTTACAGAAATTGCAGTAAATCCCTGTACTGGGGTGACTTAACCCATGCCTTTTTAAGAGATCATTCTTAATCAACTTCTAAATTTTCAAAATAATACTGCATTAGTTATAGTTATAACAAAGTCTAGGAAAGAAAAAAAAAAGATTGGGTAACAACTGAAGGGAACATACAGGAAGACTGATCATGGAGAGGCCTGAGAGAACCCTGGACAGGAGCCATCAAGGGACATACAGCAATTGTTTACAAATCATTCTGCTTATCTCTATGAAGGTTCCCAATACAAAGTGACACCGATGGTGACGGAAACAACATACACTTACATGACGCAGTTCTGGAGGCTGGAAGTCCACAGTGAAGGTGTCAGGAGGAGCCATTTGTCCTGAAGTCTCTCTCACTGCTAAGACAGCTGCTTTCTCAGCATCTTCATATGCTCTATCCTCTGTACTCAGGCATCCCTGGTGTCCTTTAGAATATCCAAAATTCTTCTTGTTCTGAGAACACCAGTCAGATTGAATTAGCACACACTAGTGTCCTTATTTTAACTTAATAATTTCTTTAATAAACTATCCAAACACAGTTGTATGCTTTGGGGTTTAGAGGTTTAACATTAATTTTGAGAGGGACACATTTCAGCCCATAACAGTCACTTTTAATAATTCCTCTTCTTTAATTGGCTTTTGTTGCATTGTTCAAAACTCAAAATCAGCTAGGTGTGCTGGTACACACCTGTAATCCCAGTACTCTGGAAGCTGGGGAAGGAGGAGTTCAAGTTTGAGCTAATCTGGACAACTTAATGACTTAGTGAGAACCTGTCTCAAAAACGAAATAAAATGAAAAAATAATAATTAGAGTTGGGAATGGGGCTCAAAGTAAAGGCCTTGAGTTCAATTCCCAGTACCACCAAAATACCAAAACAAACAATCACTGCACACTTGTTGGTAAATGTATCCATTTGCATATTTACATCTGTGAATTTATCCCTTCTTTGTGTGTCAGAAAGGAAGACAGTATGTGTACTGCCAGTGCCAATCATGGTCTCACCGTAAATTGTTTTACTACTCACTTCAATCTGTTAAACAATGAATTCCAACATTTGTCACTAGAGAAAACTATTTTTTCATGACAAACTGCTAATGACACTGTTTCTCCCAGATAGCAACAGGCTGAATGATTCACACTTCTACCTCTGTTAGGCAGAATTTATTTATATGTTACAAAAGAAATGAATGCATGTACAGTACTATATTGCAAGACACAGGATTCACAGCCAGCATGACTTTTTCACTCATGCATCTAGGACACTTTATCATATTTTCAACATCATAACTTTTAACATGACTCACCAGAGAAAGTAGTTCACACATCCCAAAAATGCTTCACAGGGTTCTCATTACCTTGATTGGTTCATATGTTTATTTCCAGCTCTGTCAAACGCAATGTCAATACATGTCATTACAGAAATATATACCACATATTGTGGAACACGGGCTTTTGCACAGTTGTATATATGAATTCATTTATATAGAATTTCTACATATTTCACTAGAGAAAGTATGCCATACACAATACATTGCTAAATGCAATGTGTCACACAATTGCCAGTATACTGATTCAATTGCATATTATGCCTATTAAATACAGTTTTGACATGTATCACCAAGGTAGTTAACAGAGTTTGCAGTGTTTTACAGTTTTCAGCAGCGAATCACTTATACAACTTGCTCCTAATTTTAAAAAATCACTGAAGAAAGCAGTATAAACTCTATACCACTGAAAGCAGTGTAGCATGAGTTGTCACTGGACTGATTCACTTAACAGCCCATCTTGCTTTATACTATTGTGTGGAACACTGTCACCAGGGGAGGGACCTCCACAGCTTTTGACCTATGCTGTCAAAGCACAAGGCACCTGAAGAGGAAGACCACAAGCTGAGGTCAAAGCAAACACTCTTGCGGTGAGAGTGAGAAAAGGAAGTTCTTAGGAAAGAGCACAAACTCTAGTCATCCTCCAAACCTTTATACTGCCATATGCAAAAGCAATGGCCTCAGGCCTAAGTAAAATATTGGTAGGCTGAGCATTAACTTGCTTCTTTTCACATTCCAGTTCCAGACCTGGTATCCAGCTTCCCATTACTGTGATGTCCAGGAGAGTTCTGTTGCACAAGACATCTGAGAAACATTTCACAACACTGCATGACACATCCTCTTCCTACATGTGTAAGTATGTGGTGCTGGATGTAATTCTGGTTCCTCTGTTTCTCTCTGGAGTTTGCTGCACATCCTTCCAGGACCTTGCATGCCCCTGGACCCTGCCTGTGTGATTTCTGTGGAGTGCTAATATCTCCCTCTTTAAACAATTGGCAACATGGAGAAAATCATTGTGAGAATGTGCCTGTGGACCAGGTAACCTGCCTTTTCACCAAACACCTGATGGTTCCAGGTTCCAGAGCTACTGTGCAGCCCCAGGCCTAGTGGGAAGCCTGCTGGTCAGGAGCAGAGTCCCTGGGGGCTGGGGGGAAGGGATTGGAGTATTCTAGGCCATCAGCTCGCTCCTCTCCTTCTGGCTGCTAGACTCCCAGCAGGTGCTGATTGCCAGGGACTGGGAGGACAATTATTAATGATAGAGTTTGTTTTTCAAGATGAAGCGTTCTGAAGATAGATGGTGGTGATGGTTCACACCAGTGTAGCTGTCATTGCACTATGCTACATAATGAGTTCCAGGCTGGCTTGAACTACACTGTGAGACTGGCTAAAAACAAATGAAACAAAAGAAAGAAAGAAATAGTTGAAAGCCTGCACTGAAATGCTGTAGCTGATTATTTTGAGACTGGTCACACAAAGTCCTTAACTTGCCTGGGCTGGGCTGAAACTTTCAATCCTCAGCGTTCCAATGTGCTGGGATTACAGGTGTGGGCCATCATACCCAACAGTGGGATGATTTAAACTCTAATAGGCTTTTTGAAGGGCTTGGGCCCAACCCCTGGATAAACTTCACAGATGAACTGGGGCTGCAGTTCTAAGGAAGGCAGAGTCCTTGCCTGGCCTGCTCCAGATCCCGAGTTTGAGTCCCAGTTGTGCGAAATGTAGAACAATGAAAACACTGTAGATGGGAATTTTAAACAAGTTCTTTAAGAGGTTGTGCATTTTTTAAAAAGTCAGGTATAATGAAATACATATTCTAATTCATCAAGCTTCATCTCATTCTGTCATGAGAAGATTGAATATTTCTATTTCTCATTGAAAGCAAAATACACTTACTTAAGCTTACATGGAAAAAACCTTGTCAGTTGACAAATATGCAAAAGTATGTAGTTTTCCACAATAGTTTTAGGTAGAATTTTGGAAACACTTTTTGGGGGCTCCTCCCCTGGGGGCGGGGCACACAGGATCCAACCCTGCAGGTAATGGTTGGGGTTAAGAAACAGAGAAAGAGAACATCACTAGAACTTTTTCAATTAAGTTCTAGTCTCCTGTGAGTATGACAGCACAAGGCAAAATAATGAATAAATTGGCAGAAATGAGACTTAGAAAAGCTGAGCTTGGGCCTGATCCTTGCTACTGTGGACAGCAAAGATGGCAGACCAGAGCTTGCTACACCTTTTATTCAGTACCTCAAGTCCTTCAGAGGGCAGTAGTTTCGGTACCTCAGAAGCAACAAATGTAACAGGTCACTCAGAGGGCAGCATGTTCGGTACCTCAGAACAATAAGGAATTACATACGTGAAGGTCCCAATGTAGTTCTGCCCTGGGGTATCACAGCACCTGGGAACATGGGGGTCTTTGTTGTTCCCAGAGACGAAGATAAAGAGTCAGGGTCTGCATATGTTACAGCTGGTCTTCAGGCAGGAAAGTTTGGCCCAGTCATAGTCCCAATTGTACAATTAATTTTCCCAAAAAGGATTGCACCCAACAGCTGGGGAGTGGGATGAGATACTTGGGGCTCTTCCTTGACAGTGGGGAAAGGTTTCCGGATTGATCCCAGGCAAGACATGGTTTCAGGCTCTATCTCGGCGGTGGAGTTCAGTTTCTAAATTTTATTCTCAGAGGTCACCACCAGGGGAGGGATAGATGGGGCCTTTTCCTCACAGAGGGGCGAGGTTTGGGGGCTGCTGCCTCCGGTCTGACGAGGTTTGTGGGCTCCTCCCAGGCGGGGCGTGGTTTCGGGCTCCCCCGCAGACGCGATGCGCGCCGGTTTCGAGTTTCATTTCCCGCGGTCACCGCCAGTTCTCCCGCCGCCTTCCGCGAAGTCAGCTCTTCCTTCGTGGGCAGAGCGCGCTGGACGTGGGCCTGAGACGCCAGAAGACGGAGCCGGTTTCGCGGGCAGCCCGGCCTCGCGCGGGAACTCACTGTCAGCCCGCGCGGCCGCGACCGGCGCCGAGGGGGCGCAGCCCGGGGCCCCAGGAAGGAACAAGGGATCCCCGGAAGGGGGAGGACCGCCGGGATTCAGAGGAGGAGGGTCACAGGATACTTGGAGTGGGGAGAGGAGGGGTAGGAGGACCAAGATAATGACCTGGAAGAGAGAGGATTAGGGCAGTGGCAGCCCTGGGGTGATTGGGAGGTGATGGTGACAATTTGGGGGAGAAGATGGGGGGGTATTAATTTCGTTACATTATAGAGAAGATCCAAAGAAAAATTAAATTGTCAGTGCCACAGAACAATTAGACAGAGGAGTCTCCAAAGGAACTCTCCTTTCAAAATTTGTTTATTTTGTCTTTTTTGAGAGAGGGTCTCACTTTGTAGTGCAGGCGGAGTTTGAACTCATTGTTTACCCCAGGCTGACCTCAAAATTGCAGCGATCCTCCTGCCTATACCTCCCATGTGCTTGGTATTGCAAGCATGTGCCACCATGCCCAGTACCTTTTAAAAAATTATGAATATGAAAAGAGATTCAGTGAATTTGGTTTTACACAGGGCGCGGTATTGTTCACCTGTGGTCTCAGCTATTCCAGCGGCTTAGGGAAGGGCCACTGGAGTTTTGGAGTTCAAGAGCACTTGGACAGAGCAGTACCATGAGGCTCCACATCAAAGCAGAAACCCCAAAATCTACTAAGATGTGCATTTAAAGATACTAATTGTAGAAGCCTCGAAAGAGCGTTCACTACAGAAGTGACCACCTCCGTCTTCCAGGCTCTCAGCACATGGGGCCCTCTTGCATATCCAACAACAACGTTACTCCTGTTGTGTCCAGTGTCATAGTTTTGAATGTATTTCTTCTTTCACGTATACACAGGATTTCTTCCTCTTTAAAAATTTGATTTTAGGAGGGTTAGCTCAGTGGTTCTGGCGCCTGCCTCGCAAGTGCAAGGTCCTGAGTTCGATCCCCAGTAACCACATACAATGCTAGGCATGGAGACACATGCCCACCAACAATCAATACCACATACCACAGTGCCGGGCGTGGTGGCTCACGCCTGTAATCCCAGCACTCGGGAGGCAGAGA
>PVIC010042653.1:0-15720 GCA_004025085.1 Thryonomys swinderianus
GCTCAGGGCCAGCCTAAACTACAAAGCGAGACCCTGTCTCAAAAAAAAAAAAAAAAGAGAGGGCCGGAGATTTAGCTCAGTGGTTCCGGCACCTGCCTTGCAAGTGCAAGGTCCCGAGTTCGATCCCTGGTAACCACATACAATGCTGGGCGTGGTGACTCACGCCCACCAGCAATCAATACCACATACCACAGTGCTGGGCATGATGGCTCACGCCTGTCATCCCAGCTCTCGGGAGGCAGAGACAAGAGGATTGCTGAGTTTGCAGTGGCTTGCCTGGGCTCAGAGCCAGCCTGAACTACAAAGCAAGACCCTGTCTCAAAAAAAAAAAGAAAGAAGGTAAAGAGGGACAGATGTGGTGGCACAGGCTTACAATCCCAGCACTGGGAGGCTGAACCAGGAGGATCCACTGTAAGTTTGAGGTCAGCCGGGCTACATAGTAAGTTCAAAGACAGTCTGAATTACAGCGGGAGACCCTGTCTCAAAAAACAACAAAAAAAGATAGAGACACACTTTTGTGGTCACACATTCATACATGAAAAGGTATGTGATCACCTCGAAAGGAAACTGAGCAGGTAAAGGAAGAGAAGGGACAAGAGGAGAGGCTAGCCGGGTGTGGTGGCTCATGCCTGTAATCCCAGTACTCAGGAGGCAGAGACAGGAGGATTGCTGAGTTCCAGGCTTGCCTGGGCACCATAGTGAGCTCAGGGCCAGCCTGAACTACAAAGCGAGACCCTGTCTCAAAAAAAAGAGGAGAGGCTAGAGAACACCATGAGGAAAGATCAGGTGAAAGAAAAAACAACCATGAAGGAAATTCAGAAGGAACAGTCAGTAAAGTGAAAGCAAAAGAACTTGGGATAAGCAGTTTTTTAGGGATGAAAAGAGTGAGGTTTCCAGGGTCCCAGGGGTCCAAGGACCTGAGCAGCCAGAGTGTGCAGGGACACTTGCATTTGGGAACCCCAAAGCCCCTGGTGGGAGCAGTTCCAGGAGATATGTGAACAGGAGGAGTGACAAGAGGGTTGCTGGGAAGGTAAAAGGGAGAGGAGCTCTCTTATTATGTTCCTTTAACAATAGGATGCCCAACCCTCACCTGGGGAGCACAGAAAACCTAAGTTCTGAGTATAGTTCTGTGTTCATCAGGCGTCACCACATGCTTCACAGAAGCCACTCTCAGCCCACGAGTTACATGGGGGACACCAAGAGGCCAGAGGACAGTGCAGAGCAGGGACTACTTCACTACTGCACTGCCCACCCTCACACAGTCCCAGCCCGACCACCAAGCTCCTGATCCTCACCTTCTTACCCTCCAGGTCTGTAGATGACAGCAACTCAGGCCGTCTCTCGATGATTTTAATTTTATCTTCCAAGTGGTTAGTATTGAAGATCTTAGAAAAAAAAAACATGAAACCATTTTTTACTAAAGTACTGTTTTGGCCCAGGGAGAAAAAAATCCTCTTGGGCTGGGGTGTCACTCAGTAGTAGAGCACTTGGGTAGCAAATATGTGGATCTACATTTCATCTCCAGGACTGAAACCAAAACAATTCTCAAAGCTGCCTTCTCTACTTTGAGTTTTCTGGCCAAATAGCCTGGAGCTCCCCTGTCCTTGCTTTGTGGAAATTCCTTTTGAGGGGCCTCTTACTGACCAGGAATGAGGTCATGAGCAAAATCCTATAGCAATAATACCTTTCTCTTACAAGTACATGGCAGGACCTAGCAAAAGACTTGCAGTTATGGTGGAGGTGGGCTACCCCTCACAAAGGAAATCAAACCTATTTCTGCCAGGGAAAGAAATACACTCTTCAGTAAAGCTGCAAGTAGTGACTCCGTGGGTACTGGTGTCCCATTCAACTCTATAGTTGCCAAGACCTTAGTTTCATGTGAAGTAAGGAAAGGCTAAACTGCTCAAGGCACAAAGATAAATGCAGAGTCCAAATGGTTGCTTCTATTTCAATGCCAGACTCACTCTTCAGGGAGGTGCCACCCCATAAAGAAGAGTTTTCTATGTACCAGCAATTTCTAGTTCCTCAGTATGAATACTAATGCAAAGTTACCTATTCCACATCCAAGAAGGAAGGCCTTACACATACCCTTGTTAATTCAGAAACAACAATTATCACTTACTTTTTTCATCAGTTTATGGGAAGATGCTGAACTCTCGACTGTAAATACCTAAAGGGAATGAACGCCACACTATAGGTTATTACAGATGCACTTAACTGAAGAAGAAATTTGAGTTGAAAATGTGATGAGACCATTCCAAGGCAGAAGTTATTGCCTAAACAACTCTGTCTTTCTCAGTTCCCACACTGGCCACTGACCCCAGCAAGGTGACCAGCTCAATCAAAGCTGCACATAGTTATGTGGCAGTACCTAACCTGCCTCCTGCTGGCAAATAGCAGGCAGGAGAATCCCTAAGTCCCTAATCATTCTGCACACGTAATAGATGTACTTGCAAAAAGTTTTGATCAGAGCTGTGTACCTGGACCATGCAATGTCCTAACTTAAGAACTGACTTTAAAAAGTGAAGAAAACCCAGGTATTTAGCTAGTGGCACTGCACTTGTCTTGCAAGTGCAAGGTTGTAAGTTTGCAAGCGCAAAGTTGTGATTTCAATCCCCAATACTGCAAAAAAGAGAGAGAAAGCAAAGCCAACCTTAGGAAGCCCAGTACCTGCTCTGCCCCAAGGTGATGGGCCAACACGGAGAGCAGACTGCCATCACTGACGCAGAGACAGACACTGTTTGGCATTAGCACCTATGGGGAAAATGCAGGCTGAGCACCACTTTTTTTTTTTTTTTTTTTTTGGTTTAGCAGGAGATTCATGCTGCAAACTGAGAAACACCTTCTTTCCTCTGATCCACCCACACAAATTCTAACTGGTAAAGCATTACAATCCTCCTGACCACTGGCTGGAAACTCCTGGGCCCATAGAGTGATCTGCTGTCCCCTTATTCATGTCTCCCCCCCTCACCAGTACCAACCACCAGGAAGGCCCTCCTTAATCCAACTAGAAGTTCTGGATGAAGCTGTGGTCTGCCTGCAAACAGCCTTTGACAGGTTTCTTTGCTGTCTGGCCCATGTGTTCCCAATTACTCCCCAAACCCTGAATGCTCTTATGAGTCCAAAAATTCCTTGGAAAGGAACTCAGGGCAGCTTGGATCCTTCCTCTGTATGACAAATGCTTCCAAGTACACACATGAATATGTCTTTCTATACACAACCCACAACTCCAAGGGGCCCAGGAAACACCTTCCATGCCGCGTATGAGGTTCCCAGGCTAAGCTCTCTATTACAGGGAGTAAGGAACAAAGACTTTCAGGCCTAAGTTTCATAATCACATTTACATTTTAAAACATTTTAGACAGATACAACAATTGGAAAGAGGAAAAGGGTAAGGGTAATCATGGGACTCACTCACATCTACTGCTGGTGACCACCATGGCAAGGTGCCCAGAAGGACAAGTGCAGGCTGTGGCAAGGCTCCCACAGAGTTCTCAAGGCAGAAAACAGCCCTTCTGAAGTCTAAAACAAGCTCTCTAGCTCTCTAGTGCTCACCGCAGAGAGTCAGTGAAAAGCCACACAAATGAGGGAACACAGAAACAAAATCAATAAATGATAGAGTGCAAGACCTCATGATACCTAAGGGTCTGGATACTTACAGTCCTTAGGGCCTGGACATACTGATCAGTTCTGCTCTGATCATTGATCTCACCAAATCGAGGCCGATTCCAGAGCAGGTGAGCATGGCAGTCACATACGGGGCGCAGTTGTTGGGCTCTCCCATTCTCTTCAGAGCTAAGCCAGGAGATGAAGACATACACAGATGATGGGGTAACCCATTAGACACCAGAGAGAATGAGGGATGGCACAGGGACTTGCTGAGCGGAACTTAACCTGGCCCTTCAACAGGTCTCTAGCAGGCAAGAGTCTGGACTCTAGCTCTTGAATGAGTACCAGAGGTTTCAGGGCCCTCTGTAGTTTTCACGTATGTCTATTCCAAATAGTGTCTAGTAATCTGTACCAGTCTCTTCTGAGAACACATAGATAGGCACCGATATACTCAGTCACAGACCTTTGCTTTTATTTTACTCAATCCAGATATAAGTCGGCCCACTCATGTCTCTGGTGGGATCTACTGGGTCTACACATGGGGAATTTACATCAATGTGCTATCTCTAGGGCCCAGATCACACCCCCATGAAGGGCGGCCATACCAAGTCCTCTGAAGGCTGTACCACACACAGTAGTCATCATGGTGGGCTACCAGGCAGAGAGCTGAACCTTTTACAATGGCCTCCTCTTGTGGCAGGAAGTACACACACTGCATCCAGTGGTCCCGCCACTGAAATGGAGAATAGGGAGGCAGCTGTCACCAAACAGCAAGAACTATGCTTTTAATCCTCGGGCCAAAAGACAAAGCAAATATCAATTTGCAGGGTGACATGGTATAGACTACACCCAGGCAGCTGAAAGGAAAATGGGAGGCTAAGGAGTCCACAAGCCCAGCTGACTGACAGCAATCCCATGGCAGACATACCGCTTTATCCAAACAGTAACTCAGGAACAAGGGTACAAGGAAACTCCTTTGTGTATTTTCTCCTGCACACAAAACTTATCAGATAACTGCAACAATACCCAAAGAGAAATTTGGAAAGCTATGTCCAAGAAGCAGTGGAGGACAGTTGGTCCCCAGGTTTTCTGACTGTGGGCCTTGCATCCTTTCTCCTCTAGTATGAGGACCAGATATACTAGAGCCAGAAGTCATTCAAAATAAAAGACACTGGTACACCAAAGAGATGGGGCCTAAAATACCCAAGGGTAGAGAGAGAAAATTTTATTTCTTGGCCCTGAAACACTTTCCCATGTTTTCTTGTGTTGAGTGTGTGGACTAAGGATAGATAATTCATGTACAAGAGAGAAAATTCAAATGAAAGAAGGATGTATGGAAATAAACAAGTTTCCACTAAACCACTAATTTCTAGGTCCACTCCTCAAACAACCATTTTTACCAATTTCTGTGAATTCTTCCAAAGGTATCTTTATATATACACTATACACATCTACACGCTCATAACTACATGCAATCGTATTTTTACTAACACCAATGCTGGCATACCACAAAAGTTCTGCATCTAATCTCTGTCTCACTTAACAATACATCCTAATACTAATACATTAGTGCCTACCCTGACCATTGAAAGGATACAGATTAAAGATTCAGTGAGTCCTTACAGGTGGCTTTTAGATGGTTCTTTGTCTATTTAGTTAGGTTCATAGTACATGTACATTATCCTGCACTTCTGCATAATCTACCCAGAGTCCAAAGGTCTAGTGGTGGCATCACTTTCCACCAAGATGGCTGGGCTACACTGTATTTCATGGATGTTCTGACAGTTTACTTCCCTACTCTTTCCTGCATCCTCAATAACAGGGTGCTAACAGATTTTATGAACTTCATCTACTAACAGGTGAAAATGTTATCTCACTACAACTTATTATATTTTCTGCTATTTCACTGCACTTTAAAGTTATATTTCTCTTATAAGTGAAAAATTTATCACATGTTGAAAAATGTTTATTTCACATCTGGTAACCTCTTTCCATTGAACTCAAGTAGATTTTGAGGTCATAAAAAGTAATACTGTAGGGACGGGGATTTAACTCAGTGGTTCCAGCACTTGCCTAACAAGCACAAGGTCCCTGATTTGATCCTGGTAACCACATACAATACTGGGCGTAGTGGCTCACACCTGTAATCCCAGCACTCAGGAGGCAAAGGCAGGAGGATTGCTGAGTTCGAGGCTTGCCTGGGCCACTTAGTGAGCCCAGGGCCAGCCTGAACGACAAAGCAAGACCCTGTCTCATAAAACAAAAATAGTTAAGACTGGGCCGGAGGATTAGCTCAGTGGTTCCAGCACCTGCCTCACAAGCGCAAGGTCCTGAGTTTGATCCCCGGTAACCACATACAATGCTGGGTGTGGAGACTCACGCCCACCAATAATCAATACCACATACCACAGTGTCAGGCGTGGTGGCTCATGCCTGTCATCCCAGCACTCGGGAGGCAGAGACAGGAGGATTGCTGAGTTCTAGGCTTGCCTGGACTACATAGTGAGCTCAGAGCCAGCCTAAACTACAAAGCGAGACCCTGTCTCAAAAAAAAAAAAAAAAAAAAAAGTTAAGACTGTAGTAGTCCATTCCAAGCTGATCTCAGCCTCCTGGGATGCCATGGGGGAGGGGACTGAGATCAAAGAGTGGCTGTGGATGAGAAGAGTGCTACAGCTAACTTGCCAACACTTCTCTACTGCTTACAATGACCACTGGAGCCAACTATAAACCCACCCTGAGAGGCCTATCTTATTACAGCTTGCCTTTCAAATTAAATTAACTAATTAATTTAGAACACTGGGGATTAAACACTTTGTGCAAGATAGGCAAATGCTCTGACACTGAGCTATACCACCAGCACCCTCCAAATTAAACTAAAGAAAAGCTGATGAGACAGCCACAGTGCCACCTGCCTATAATCCTAGCAGTAGGGAAGAGGAGAAAGAAGGAACACAAGTTCTAGGCCAGTCTTGGCTATACAGTAAGTTTCAGGGGAGCTAAGCCTAGATGCTAAGACCTTGTCTCAAAATAAAAAAAGAAAAGAAAAGCTGAACACAGTGGTACATAACTAATCTTAGCTTCTCAAGAGGCTAAGACAAGAAGATGACAAGTTTAAGGCCTTGGACAACTTTGTGAGACCATGTCTCAAAATTAATGAAAAAGGTGTTGGGCACACAGCTGCAATTCTAGTACTCTGGGAGGCAGAGGCAAGAGGATCAAAAGTTTGAATTCAATTTGGGCAACTTAGTGAATGGGCTGGGGAAGTAGTTCAGTGCAAAAATCCTGGGTTCAATCTTTAGTACCACAATATAAATAAAATAAAAAGGACTGGTAGCTGAGTGTGGACAGGGGTTAAGGCAGGAGGACTGGACTACACAGTGAGACCCTGTCTCAAAAAAAAGGTGCGTGGGGATGTATTTAGTGGTAGAACACCCTAGATTCAATCACTAGTACTATAGGAGAAAATAAGAAGGGGAGGGAGAGTGAGAGGGTAGGACAGAGAGGGAGGGAGGGATAGAGAAAGGGAGGGAGATACAGAAAGAGAGAGGGAGGAGGGAAGGAGGAAAAGAACAGACAAAAGAAAGACAGACAGAAAAAGTTACAAATTCTTCTTTGCCTTTTATAGTTATTTCTGTGTCTAAATTCTTGTGACCTAAGGTCCAACAAACAAAAGGGGCAAGCTTCCTGACTTACACACCTAGATCCTCAGCTCCCACGCCTCTTACCTGGAGCCCCTCTGGGTCGGAGTGTGCCCACAAGGGGGCCATGGTACACTTGATCTTCCCCTCAGGATCCATTTCAATGTCCCACCAGGAGAGAACCACCTGAGCTCGGCCAGATGCCAAAGGCTCAAACTGCCTGCTATGGCAGGCTGCCGAGCTACTGACCTGCTTGCTGAAGTCCACGCTGTGGAAAAATATTCAGGAACTGAAGCATAATTTAACCTCACATACTCGCTCCATTGTTAAGTTTTTGTGACAACATTACTAGCAATGATAGTTGACTGCAAAGGATTCAGATAGGTTTCCATCCCACACAAAATACATTTCCAAAGACCCAAATTCCATCAAATGTCTCAAAGCCCTGGTCACCTAGGAGGCTCTTTGGTACCTGAACATAGGTAGCACTTCACTGAGGACAGTGAAGTCAGTTGGTGACACTTGGTTCAACTGGATGTCATAGACAGAGGGTGCACCAGGGCATTTCTCCAGATCTGAGGGAGGGATGATGATCTGCTCTCCAAGGCTGGTCTGAACACGGACAGGGAACAGTTTGTTCCATGACCACATCCTTCTGGATTCCACAAGCTGTGCATAGACGGTTGCCCTGTGAGGCACTGCCTCACAATTTTCCTAAGTTTATATTAAAAAAAAACAAAACAAAAGAACAGCAAGAAAAAATCAGGCGCCTGACCAACAATAATGCCCAAACTAATTTATTAACATCTATCACCTTCCCACTTCCAAGATGATTGTTTTTATCCCTATGCCCTTGAGAAAATTAAAAAAAAAAGTAAGTAAACTTCAAAAAGAATACACATTATGCCTTGAAAAGTTTGTCAGACAAGTGTCTAGTTATCATCTGGATATATTAAATATTTCAAAAATAACTCTGAATTGTCATCATGCTGATGAACTCCCACACTGATTTGGAAGGAAGTCCAAGTCTTATGTGAAACAGTAGTTCCAGCCCTGGGCTCAGAGAATCTACTCAGAGCAACTCTGACCTAGGTAACAAAACAAGAACCTGTTTACTACAAAACCCAAAAAACAAGCGTCCACCCTCAACTAACCTGACCTGCTGGCTTCACCTGACACTGCTGATTACTCTTTTCAATTGCCAGTGGCTCTAGCTCTTCAACAAGTCATCCTTCTACCACATCCATTCACTCTGAATCCTCTAGAGGCTGGCACAAGGGACTCAGCAGTGAAGAGGATCCTCAAAATTACTATTGCTTGGGGCCGGAGGGTTAGGTTAGCTCAGTGGTTCCGGCACCTGCCTCGCAAGCGTAAGGACCTGAGTTCGATCCCCATTACCACATATAATGCTGGGCGTGGTGGCTCACGCCTGTAATCCCAGCACTCGGGAGGCAGAGACAGGAGGATTGCTGAGTTCGCGGCGGCTTGCCTGGGCACCATAGTGAGCTCAGGGTCAGCCTGAACTACAAAGCAAGACCCTGTCTCCAAAAAGCAAAAAAAAAAAAAAAAAAATTACTATTGCTTGAAATTATAGGCAAACTTTCTGTAACTCAGCATTACCAGTCACCTGAACCAGAATGTAACAAGAACCAAGGGGTATCACAAGCTGTCTGGAGAAGCACCGAGGGCTGTGCTGAGCTTGGTGCCACAGCTGAGATCACAGCAACAACCGAAGTGAAGCCCTGACCCTGTACCTGCACGAGATGTCTGTGCGCATGCTCATAAGAGGGCAGTGCTCCTTCCCCTATCAGTTCTGTATCAAACAGCTCAGTGACCAGGATGTTGGCACGGCATGACATATCACCATCTAAGAAAAACAAGGGAATAGAATCAGAAGCAAGCAAGACTAGGAAAAATATTTATAGCAAATGTATAAAACATGACATAAATAGGTCATTTCACTAAAGGTATATACATATGCTGAAAGGTCATGTCTACACTAGCTTCCCAATGGTTCAATAACAAAAAGGCTGTATTTTATATATTTATACACGTACACACACACACACAAACACACACACACACTTGTGTGTGTATATGGAAAGCCATATGGCATGTATATAATATACATGAATGATTGTGTATATATAATAGATGCTGTACATATAATAAAATGATAACAACTGACAAATGTAGGTTCAGGGAAAACGAGTACTCTCTGTACTGCTTGATCGATATTTCTGTATGAAGATGGCAGGGGGACTCGGAAAAAAATAGTAGAAAAACTATAAATGGACCTAAAAGGGCCTGGTGGCACAGAGCTGTAATCCTAATGATCTGGGTGGCTGAGACAGGAGAATCACAAGTTTAAACTTGTTTTGAGACAAGGTCTCAAAACAAAAACTAAAAATGGAGTCAGATCTGGGTGTGATGGTGCACACCAGTAATTTCAGCACTAGGGAGGCTGACACAGGAGGACTGTAGCACTCAAAGCTACTGTAAACTACACAGTGAGTTCAAGGCCAGCCTCAAACTACATGAGACCCAGTCTCAAAAAAAATTTTAAAGGGGGGGAGTGGGGGGGGAGTTGGAGATGTAGCTTAGTGTGGAGCCCCCCCAAAACAAATACAAAAAACAAGACAACTATAAACACCTAAAAATAAAATAAAATAAAAATATAAATAGGAAAAATAAAAAAATAAAATACGAATAGTTCCATCTTCAACAGTAAAAGTATTCAGAAAGCAAAAACTGAAGACTGGTTCTTTGAATACTACTAAGTGATAGAAGGAGGGAAAACACCAAAGAAAGAAGTTGTTTGATGACCTTCAGTTCAGCTTCACCCAACAAAACAGAGAAATATAACTAAAAGTCACCAAATATCTTTTTCTTTTTTGGTACCAGAAATCAAACTCAGGACCTCACTCTTACCAAAGAGGCACAGTGCCACTGAGCAAAATCACTGGTCCCAGATACCTCTTATTAAATTGGTATCTTGCCATAAAGCAATGTCCCAAAAAACAGCTGTTTTAGGATAGGCTTTCTGGAAGGTTGTTAACTGTTTTCTACACTTTTGTGATATATTACTTCTATAATCTTAATTTTTTTTTTTGAGACAGGGTCTTGCTTTGTAGTTCAGGCTGGCCCTGAGCTCACTATGTAGCCCAGGCAAGCCTCGAACTCAGCAATCCTCCTGTCTCTGCCTCCCAAGTGTATAATCTTAATTTTTAATGAGCCAAGAAGTAAATAGACTATGGAAGGGGCTGTTCATCACAGAGAATTAACTATAAACACTTCTAATGGCTCATGGATTCTAATCTGATAAAGCCCACTCCTCTTCCCTACATAGAAATAAGCCGAATAGATAAGGCTAGAAAAGAGGAGAATTAAAGTGGTTTAGGAAAGGGAATAATAAAGAGGTTAAACCTAGAGTCCTATTGACCTTGATTCTACCTTCTATCCCTGAGCCCTCAGTTCAGAACAAAAATTGCCTCATCTGTAAAAGAGAAGTAATGAAGTTTGTCTCATGAGGTGGCAATCAAGACGACAAAAGTTAAAAATGTGCTCTTCCAGGCTGGAAATTTATTTTAGCGCAAGGTCCTGAGTTAGATCCCAGTAACTAACACAACAATACCAGGCATGGTGATTCACACCCACCAGCAATCAGTACCATACTCCACAGTGCTGGGCATGGTGGCTCATGCATCCCAGCACTCGGGAGGCAGACAAGGAGGATTGCTGAGTTCCAGGCTTGCCTGGGCTACACAGTGAGCTGAGGGCCAGCCTGAACTACAAAGTGAGACCCTGTCTCAAAAAATAAATAAATAAAATAAAATAAAAAATAAAAAAAAGTGCCCTTCCTATACTTTGTGCTCAATGGCAATATGAAGAAAATGAAGGTGAGAAAATTCCACCTTCTGGCCTAGAATCTCAAGTGAGCCAGCCTGCCTATCTTTTCTAATGTCATGCCAAATCCTAATGGAATATAGTGTTTAAAATTGCCCTTTGCCATAGTCACACATCTGCTCTTCCCTGTGTGCTTCTGCCTCAGTGAATGGCACCATTAGCGATACTGCCCAGAAAGTTTACTAACTTCAGAAGAGCGGGGACCCTGACTGCCCTTTTTATCATCATACCCCAGTGCCCAGAATAATGCCAAGTACCCAGTAATCATTAGTCAACAACCAACTGCTTTTTTTCTTTTTATTTTCTTGAGACAGGGTCTCGCTCTGTAGTTCAGGCTGGCCCTGAGCTCACTATGGAGCCCAGGCAAGCCTGGAACTCAGCAATCCTCCTGTCTCTGCCTCCCGAGTGCTGGGATGACAGGTGTGAGCTGCCACGCCCGGCACTGTGGTATGTGGTATTGATGGCTGGTGGGCGTGAGTCACCACAACCAGCATTGTATGTGGTTACCGGGATTGAATTCAGGACCTTGCGCTTGCTTGCGAGGCAGGCGCTGGGACCACTGACCTAAATCTCCGCCCAACAACCAACTGAATTCTTGATTCCTCCTTTATCATCTTAGAGCAAATCAATCATCCAGCCCTGCCAATTCCATCGATTAAATTTTTTTTTTTTTTAGGCAGGGTCTCACTTTGGCCCTGAACTCACTAGGTAGCCCAGGCTGGCCTTGAACTCACAGCAATCCTCCTGCCTCTGCCTCCTGAGTGCTAGGATTATAGGCGTGAGCAACCACGCTCAGTATTGTGGTATGTGGTACCGGGATGGAACTCAAACTTGGGACCTTGCACTTGTGAGACAGATGCCAGAACCACTGAGCTAAATCCCTGGCCCCTTAACAAATATTTCTTGAGAACCTGACATGCAGTGTGTGAAGGATGGGAAGCACAGCAGTTATCCCAGATGCTTCATAAATCTTGCCTAATGAGTGGAATGGATGAATCTGCAACTGCCAACCATCTACTCACTAAACAAGTATCCTTGAATTCCATTATGTGCTAGGCCCGGTGCAGGTTAACATAACGAAATGATTAATAAGATCTACACAGTCCATGACCTCATGTCTCAGCTGTATGGGATATCAGCATTAAATTACAACTACTTAAATACTTCGTTATTACAGGGGGAAGTGATCCAAAACAAAGTATGAAGAACACGTGAGGGACCTACACCATGATGTGTATACAGTTTCTGGACTGTTGAGACATACTTCTCAAAGTGAATGATCTCTACTTTTGGTCATTATGGAGCACTCAGGATCAAATTTCTCTGCCTGCCATTATCACCTAAAATGCTACGCAAAACAGATGAAGCAAGTGTTTCAGACACTCAACAAAAAACAACAGTTTATTGTCCAAGAAGGGAAATGAATGAACCAAGTAACCTTCACTACTGCATTTAGCCAGGAGGCATTTTCCAGACCACTGGCTACAGTCAAGAAAGAAGAGTGGAAGACAGCAGTCCTGGTGAGCTACAGAGACAGAAATTAGAGTTCAGGAAGTGGAGGTGACAGAGGCAGCCAGAGAGGAAGTGACACAGAAAAAGGGATTAAGAATCACAAATATGATTCACCTTAAATGTGTGGTTATACACAAAGGGTAAAACCGTGTAAGGCCAGCCAAAGGAAAGCTAACCATGTAACTACAGGCTGAACGATTTCCAGAGGGCCACAGGCACCCACCAGAGACCTGAGCAAAGTCGTGACACAATATTCTGGTGAAAGCAGACTTAGAGCAGTGGTTCTTAAGAGATGGTACTATTGGGCCGGGAATTTAGCTCCGTGGTTCCAGCATCTGCCTGGCAAATGAATGGTCCCTTCAATGCCCCGTACCACAATGTTGGGTGTGGTAGCTCATGCCTAATCCCTCCACTTGGGAGGCAGAGGCTGGAGGATTGCTGTGAGTTCAAGGCCAATCTGAACTACAAAGCGAGACCCTGTCTCCAAAAAAAAAAAAAAAGAGAGAGAGAGATGGCGCCTTTTGAAATAAATAGGACACAGAGGTGTAAATACACTATCACTTCTCTGGTATAAGAAACTGAAGGTGTAAATGAGTTCTAAAATGTACAATAGGTACTGTGAAATAGGAAGAAAATGTTCAAAAGGAAAAGGGAAAGGGGGTAGGGGCAAATAAAAAAAGGAAGAAAAAATTTGATGGTTAGAAAAGGAAACAAAGCTTATATATATAGGGACTGTAGGGAGAGCAGAGGAATGGGAAAAAATGAGAATTAAGATTTGTCATGTACTAGTACAAATTCCCTCTCTCTCTTTTTTTCAGTACTAGGGATCAAACTTGAGCCCTTGTGCTTCCAAGGTAGTAGGCATGGTACCACTTGAGCTAAATCCCTAGCAACAAATTCTCAGTGTTGAGTATGATCATAATGTATATATAAAATGTATCAATAAAATCAATTAAAAAAGAGAGAGAGATGGCACTTTGGGCCTACTATATCCCCTGAGGCAATTGAAAGCATGTGGAGACATTTTTGGTTGGCACAAATGGTGGAGGGAAGGACAGTGCTCCTGGAAGCTACTGGGTAGAGGCCTGGAACATAGCTAAACATTTTACGGACAAGATAGATCCCATAACAAAGATTTATCAGGCCCAAAATGTCAGTAGCATTGCTGCTTAGGAACTCTGATTCACACCATTTATAACCTGCTTCACAAAACTTTAAAACAACTTTGAAAAGATCAAAGTTAACTGTAAGTGACCCAGCTGCATGCCTCAACTTTATTTATTTTTTTTTTTGAGACAGGGTCTCGCTTTGTAGTTCAGGCTGTGCCCAAGCTCACTATGTAGCCCAGGCAAGCCTGGAACTCAGCAATCCTCCTGTCTCTGCCTCCTGAGTGCTGAGGTTACAGGTGTGAGCCACCACACCCAGCTGCCTTAACTTTTAAAAAACAAAATCCAACACTCAACAATGAAAAATTCCCAATAACCACAGTATCCAAATAAAAATTATTGACATTTGAAGAAGGAAAATTACTCAGAGCTAGCATAAAAATTAGTATGATAGGGCCAGGGATGTAGTAGCTCAGTGTCACTGTTCCTGCCTGGCAAGAACAAGGTCCTGAGTTTGATCCTCGATACCACACACAAAAAATTATTCA
Organism: Thryonomys swinderianus; assembly: GCA_004025085.1. NCBI lineage: Eukaryota > Metazoa > Chordata > Mammalia > Rodentia > Thryonomyidae > Thryonomys > Thryonomys swinderianus. The sequence goes on from PVIC010042653.1 coordinate 14,320, forward strand.
ACAGAACAAACCCAGAAGAGACAGACGGTAGAAATAGGATAAAAATACTAAAACTGGAAAAATAAATGTTAAGTACTTAGTGGAAGCAAAACTGCAAGAAAAGACATTATTAGCTAGGCACAGTGGTGCATGCCTATAATCTCAGCACCAAAAGAAATTGAGACAGTTTCTTTTCTGAATCCCACCAGAGCACTGTAATGAGTCCCTGTCTCAAAATAAAAAATAAAAAGGGCCAGGGTTTTAGCTTGCTGGTGGAGTATTGCTGAATCATCCTAAGCATCACCAAAGAAAAAGTTGTAGGCTGGGGATTTAGCTCAGTGGTTCTGGTGCCTGCCTTGAAAGCGCAAGGTCCTGAGTTCAATCCTGGTACCACACACCACGATGCTGGGTGCGGTGATCCATGCCCATAACCCCAGCCATCAGTACCACACACTGTAAAGCTGGGCATGGTGGCTCACGCCTAAAATCCCAGCACTCGGGAGACAGAAGTAGGAGGATTGCTGTGAGTTGGAGGTTTGCCTAGGCTACACAGTGAGCTCGGGGCCAGGCTGAACTACAAAGCAAGACCCTATCAAAACAAACAAACAAAAAAAGCTGTGAAAAATAATCAAATGGAATTTTTAGACATTTAAAAAGCCACAATATCAGACTTCTAGTTTATAGTACCATGCCTACCTTGAAGCACAAGGGCCTGAATTCAATCCCTAGTACCACCAAAAGAAAAAAAAAACACACACACAAAAAAACAGTGGGTAGGGATATGGGTAAAAAATAACTCATGTCATATACTGGTACAAATTTTCCAATGTTGAGTGTGATTGTGAGCTGTATATAAAATGTACCAACAGGGCTGGAGATTTAGTTCAGTGGTTCCAGTGCCTGGCTAGCAAGTACAAGTTCCCTGGTTCGATTCCCGGTAACCACATACAACAAAACTGGGCAGGGTGACTCACGTCCACCAGCAATCAATACCACATACAACAGGGCCAGGCATGGTGGCTCACACCTGTAATCCCAGCACTCAGGAGGCAGAGATAGGAGGATTGCTGAGTTCGAGGCTTGTCTGGGCTATACATAGTGAGCTCAGGGCCAGCCTGAACTAAAAAGTAAGACCTTGTCTCCAAAAAAAAAAAACCCCCCAAAACAACAGTAAAGTTAAAGCCCAGTCTGAGAAACTATCCCAGTACTTCAACAGGTGAAAGAATAAGCAAACTGTAATAAGTGCAGAAAATGGAGTGCTGCTCACAAAAAAACAGTAAAAAAAACTACAGAGGATGAACCTCAAGATCAGTGTGCATTATGTAACAGGGTTGGATATATAGCTCAGGGTAGACCACTTGCCTGGTGTACACAGGCCTTGAATTCAATTGCCAGCACACACACACACACACACACACACAC
>PVIC010042654.1:0-15722 GCA_004025085.1 Thryonomys swinderianus
AATCAGTTAGATAAAAATGCAGATCAGGGATTTAGCTCAGTGGTTTCAGCACCTGCCTCACAAGCATAATGTCACAAGTTCGATCCCCTCGTAACCCCCCAAAATTGCAGATAATTAAGGAAATTGAAAAAGACAAACAAGGTGTAAAAACATCCTATATTCAAGAATTAGAAGCATCAACATAGTTCAAGAAGCCATACTATCAAGGAAGGTCTACAGATTCAATGCAATCAAAATGTCATTGATGTTCAAAGAACTAGAGGAAACAATGCCAAATTTGCATGGGAGCACTGAGTCTCTGAGTAACCGAAGCCAGCCTGGGCAAGATAATCCTAGAAGCATCATAATACCTAATTTAAAAATATACTACAGAACCAGTGTACCAAAATCATCATCATGCTGGGATAAAGACAGTCACATAGAGCAATAGAATACAACCAAGAACCCAGGAATCAATCCACGTTTCCACTCTCATGATTTTCAACAATAGTAAAAAAACATTCAGCGGAGAGAAGCCAGCCTTCTTCAATGCATGTTGCAAAAACTGAACATCTTCAAGCGGCAGAAGAAAGCAAATCCCTGTCTCTGTCTCCATCTGTCTGTCTCCATCTCCACCCCTGTACCCCCTTACACACACACACACACACACGCACACATGCACACGTGCGCACACACTCCACACACAGAGATAACAGAAAACAGGAATGGAAGCATTATGGAAGGAGAATGAGTCGAGGAGCCAGCGTGGGGGAAGTTAGCAGGAGAGGCTAATAGAAATATAATCAAAGCCATTCAGCCATAAAGAATGATAAATCAGAAACACAGCTTGATGGATTTATTCTGAAGACATATTCATGAGTGAAATAAATAGGACACAAATGTGTAAATACTGCATCATTTCTCTGGTGTGAGAAACTGAAAGTGTAAATGATGTACAGCATGTGTAACAGGTATCATGAGACAGGGAGAAATCTTCAAAGGGACAGAGGAACTAGGGCAGTGAAAAGCAAAGAAGGGAAAGAAAAATGTGATGGTATAAAGAAAATCTAGAAACAAAGCTTATGTGCACAGACGATGGGAGAGGTGAAGGGAGTGCAGGGGAATGGGGAAAAGTAAGAATCATTTATATCATGTACAGGGCTGGAGATATAGCTCAGTGTTTCCAGCACCTGCCTAGCAAGCACAAGGTCCCTGGTTCGATCCCCAGTAACCACATACAAAAATACCGGGTGTGGAGACTCACGCCCACCAGCCATCAGTACCACACACCACAGTGCTGGGTGTGGTGGCTCACGCCTGTCATCCCAGCACTCGGGAGGCAGAGGCAGGACGGTTGCTGAGTTTGAGCCTTGCCTGGGCTACACAGTGAGCTCAGGGCCAGCCTGAACTACAAAGCGAGACCCTGTCTCAAAATAAAAAAAAAAGATATATCATGTACAAGTACAAATTCTCAAGGAATGTGATCATACTGTATTCCTAAATAGTACCAATAAGCTCCAGAAAACAAAAAAAACTGAAGATGAAGCAACACTTTAAGCTCATTCTATGAGGCCAGCATTACCTTGACACTACAGCCGGCCCTTAAAGAAAATAACGGGACATTATCCATCCTAAAAAGTGATGATAAATGCTGACCAAAATATTAACAAAATTCAACCACAGCATATGAAAAACATTATGCACCATGACCAAATATGATTTCACTCTGGTGACCCAACATACAAAATATGATGGGTGCAATATGGTGTGTTAACTGAGTAGAGGAGAAATATAGATGGAGAAAATATAGATAAGAAATCCCTCTGCAGAGAGGAATAGAAAAACCCCTCAAAAACATACTAAAAGTCACATAAAAATGCTCAAATTGAATATTATACTAGATGATATAAACACATTAAATATTTTCCTATGAAATCAAGAGGAAAACAAACGCTAGATTTTACCTCATCTATTCAATAATATGTATTTCTAGAAATTAAGATAGAAAAAGAAAAACTGCATCTCAAAGTGGAAAGCAAAAGGTAAAATTATCAGTCTTTACAGATGACAAGTCTATATGTAAAATGCCCTAAAAATACATCCAGATAAAGCTACTAGAGCTAATGAATGAATTAAGTCAGCAGGATAACACACACATCAATTCCATTTTTTAATTTACTAATAATGGACACTTTGAAAAGAATCATAGGAATACAATTCAACCTATGATATCAAACATACTTCACCTTAACAAGGTGAAAACCTTGTATAATGATGAAACCCATAAGACACTATCAAATTAAAGACAACATAAATGAATGAAGCCATATTTCATGCAACTGAATCTGAAGACTAATACTACTGAGGTGCTCATACTTCTCAAAAGTGATCCACAGATTATTGCACTGTCCATCAAAATCTCAATGATGTTTTTGCAGAAACAGAAAACTTAGCAGTCAAATTGTATGGAAAGTCAAAGGACCCCAAATGTCTAACAATCTTGCACAAGGAGGGACAAATCTAGAGGGACTGGCACTTCGTGATTTCAAAACTTACCACAAAGCTATAGTGGTGGGAACAATGTTGTCCTGGCACACAGACAAACCATAAATGAAATGTACAGGCAGCCCACAAATCACCCTGTGTCATGTGTCCAAATACCTTCTCACGGGTCACCAAGCCCCGTCCGTGAATAAAGGACCATTTTCGTAACAAATGCTACTCCATTCAAAAGTGTGGAGTTGGGCTTTTATCTAGTATCACACACAAAAAAACTTAACTCAAACTTAATTTTAGATCTAAATATAAGGACTTAAAACCATAATGCACTTGAAGACAATTCTGGGCAAAACCTTCACAACCCTGCATCTTCTAGCAGTTTCTTGGAAAAGAGGAAAGTCACAGTAAACAACAAATCAGGCCAATCAGCACACGAAAAGATGTCGAACATCAGTAAGCGTTAGGGAAGTGGAAATCAAAAACGTGAGCCAGGCACTTCTTAGCCACCAGGGTAGGTGGCATTTTTTTTTTTAAACCACACAAACAAAATATTGTTAGTGGAAATGTGGTGAAATGCTAGTGAGAATGAAAACTGTTACAACCACTAGTGAAAAAGACTCTAAGAACTTAAAATAGGACGACCACATGTCCCAGCGATTCACTACTTCTTACATGTACTGAAAAATAATTGAAACCCAGGTGCTGAAGAGTTTTCTGTACTGTTTGTATCAATCATCACGCTCACAGCGGTATGAGTGACTGGGATAGAGTATCCGAGGCAGACCGGTGGGCTAGCAAAGTGTGGTACGCACACGCAGTGGAATATCTCTTAGCCCTAAAATGGAGACTCTGACATGCTACCGCTGACAGGGGCCTTATGCTAACGAAGAGAAACCAGAAGTGAAATACTATTTAACTGCACTTGTGTGATGTATCTCCGGGAGTGAAACTCACGGCCTCAGAGGGTGTAAGGTGGTCTGCAGGGCCCAGCCAAGGGAGCTGTGCTTCCGTTTCACAAGACAAGGTCTTCTGAGGAGCACGATGGTGCTGAGTGTGCAAAACTGTGCATATATTTAATACTACTGAGTTACACACCACCAAATAGTTAAGATGGGAGTGTTCATTATGTGCATTTTACCAGAATAAAAATACTGAGAAAGACACACTGGTTGCTACACTATCAGAATGAAAAGAACCTTAACATTTTTTAAAAATTTGAACGTATATAGTTACCATGTTGGGACCGCACATGCTGCCGTCTTCCACGTATGTGAAGTCTCTGTTGTTACTGTCACGGATTCCCGTGACGGAGGAGGGCCCTACCCTCAGGGACGCGGGAGCCGCGCTGACACAGATGTCATTCCGCACATGTGAGTAACTCACAGACAAATTCGCACGTGATACTAATCTGTTATGTGGCCACGAACAAAGTAATTTTCCACATAAAGCATTTCTGGAAAGACAATGGAAAATTACCATATCATTCACTGAAATAACAGCTAATAACCTAAGTTAATAACACTGGCTGTTATTACTGTTAGGACAGTAAGCAGCTATATCCCTCTATTTCTCCTAGACCTGCTGCCTTACTGTCTGCTCGATCTAAAAACGTAGTTGGCCCATTTAACTGAACAGACAGCTACGCTGTGAAGAAAGCTTTGCCGGCTAACTCCAGACCTCGAGCATCTCCTCCTGCTGTTCTGTTTTCAGCAGCGACTCACCGTGCGCCTTTCATTTTATGAGGCAATTTACCAACTGGAAAACGAACAGTTGTTATTCTGACTGCTCTTTTCTGCCCTGTACCAGCTTCCAAAACCTGAACAATGGATGGTTGATTTTTAAGGTTTTTCTTTGTTGTTTTTTGAGACAGGGTCTCACTTTGTAGTTCAGGCTGGCCCTGAGCTCACTATGTAGCCCAGGCAAGCCTGGAACTCAGCAATCCTCCTGCCTCTGCCTCCCGAGTGCTGGGATGACAGGCGTGAGCCATCACGCCCCGCACTGTGGTATGTGGTACTGATGGCTGGTGGGCGTGAGTCATCATGCCCAGCATTGTATGTGGTTACCAGGGATCGAACTCAGGACCTTGTACTTGCGAGGCAGACACCGGAACCACTGAGCTAACCCTCTGGCCCGATTTTTAAGTTTTCATAGAAAAAATGGGATAATGATGCCTACCCAAACTGGGTGTACGTAAACACATATTGTTAGTGTGTATCTGCCGTCTATAAACTGCCGTGCACAACGTCTAGCTCGTTACAACCGTAAGCGGAGCTTATCCGCATGACCACTGTCGCTTTAGCACTGCAGGCACTGAGTGCATATTACGGTAGGCAGTGAAATACTATTCAGTTCAAATCATGTTACAGAAAGTCGGAAAGAAATATACCCATTTACTTTGAACAGGATATATACTAGGATTCTACCGAAACTGTCTTCCTAACAAGATTATCATTTTAAAATACAAAAATAATAATAATTTAAAAATACATACTGAAGCATACACGGACCGTTACCACAGTTTCCAAAACGGTCTTTTCTAGCATTTACTTCCTCGAAACAACCGAAAGGAGCACCTCTAGAGTCTGAAACCGACAAGCAAGGAAAACTTGGTAAAACAGAATACAGAATACGGATGATATCAGAGAAGTAACGGGGGCCTGAAAATTAGGACTTGACTCCCAAGTAGGTGCGTGAATCCCGGGCGTTAAAATGCTGCCAGGGTTAGTTTAGATGTTTTAAAAGATATTCTGGTTTCAAACCAGGTTAATTTTGCTCTCCGTCAAACAGAAAGTAAACAGTAATGTCATGAGATGGTTCTGTGCTTTTAGGAGAACGGACGCCCGCAGTCCTCCAGTTTCTCCAAGTTGCTTGTGGTCTGAGCTGCCTACCCAAGAGCCCTCACGCTTCAGAGGAGAGAAATGGCACTCAGGATGCGATACGGACAGCCCGCTCAGTAAGCATCTTCTTCTTCTATGTTACATCTTCAACTCCATTCTTCATATTACTAACCACTAAGAATTACTGAGTTTCAGAATGATAGATGTCCAGGTACTGCAGCCCTTGTATATATTTAGCTACATCTAGTTTTTAAATTATTTTTTAAAAACACTCAAAAGTGTGTAATAACCACCCCTCCGCTTTGGACATGGAGGTTTAAACTTGAATTGCACTGACTGTGTTAATCATTTGAAAGAAGAACTGAGATCTTTTATTGTTATCACAAGGAAGTGACAAGGGAGTTCTCTTCGATGATTTCACAGATTTTTCTCATTTTGAGCAGCTGCTGTGGATATGTGACTCGCCTGAAGGTACAACCCACACAAAGACAAGACATAAAATAAATCAAGATGTATTTGTGAAGAGACGCTACTATCATTAGCACTTTTTTTTTTCACACCGTGGACACTCCCCAGCCCTTTGTGTTTTCATTGAGACAAGATCTCACTAAATTCCCTAGGCAGTACTTGAACTTGCAACTCTTCTGCCTCAGCAATCCTCAGTAGTAGAACAGCAGTTCTCTCATTTTCTTATGCAAAAGCCTACTCTTTTTTTTTTTTTTCTGAGTCAGGGTCTTGCTTTGTAGTTCGGACTGGGCCTGAGCTCACTATGTAGCCCAGGCAAGCCTTGAACTCAGCAATCCTCCTGCCTCTGCCTCCCGAGTGCTGGGATGAGGATGACAGGTGTGAGCCACCACGCCCGGCACCGTGGTATGTGGTATTGATTTTTGGTGGGCGTGAGTCACCAAGCCCAGCACTGTATGTGGTTACCGGGATCAAACTCAGGGCCTTGCGCTTGCGAGGCAGGCGCCGGAACCACTGAGCTAGATCACCAGCTAACCCTACCCTCCGGCTCATGTGAAAGTCCTGATGTCCCAGGCCTCGCAGCCCTCACAGACCCTCCCCTGGGCAAAAACTCCCTCCCTCTCCATGCACAGCACTGACAGCACATCCGTCGCTTAATGTTCTCGGGCCGCCGGGAGCGTTAGGCACACGAGAAGCAGCACTCTCTCCTGCACAGGTTGGGACCTGAAGCCCCTAGGAAAACGAGGACAGTTCCTGAAGGGCACCGTCTGTGGACAGTCCTTTGACTCGCAGCCTCCTCAGCGGCCACCGTGTCCCCCGCACTCCACGATGCACGACTGCTGGGCAGAGACTGCCCAAGAGCCGTCACCGGGACCCTCTGCGGCCGGCTGTGGGAACGTGCTCTGCAGATGCTGAGGCACAACGGGCCCTTTTTATCTCCTAGGGTGACACCTGGGCCGGAGGGTTAGCTCAGTGGTTCCGGCGCCTGCCTCACAAGCGCAAGGTCCTGAGTTCGATCCCTGGTAACCACGTATAATGCTGGGCGTGGAGACTCACGCCCACCAACAATCAACACCGCAAACCACAGTGCCGGGCGTGGTGGCTCACGCCTGTCATCCCAGCACTCGGGAGGCAGAGACAGGAGGATTGCTGAGTTCGCGGCAGCTTGCCTGGGCACCACAGTGAGCTCAGGGCCAGCCTGAACTACAAAGCGAGACCCTGTCTCAAAAAGCAAAAAAAAAAAAAAAAAAAAAAATTCACTGTATCACTAGTAAATTTAAACATAATTAACGTATTTGACCCCCTGAAATCCATCAGGAGGATCAAATTAGTATACTTTATCTTAAAATTTAATTCTGTATGGCCAGAGAGTTAGCTCAGTGGTTCCAACACCTGCCTAGCAAGCACAAAGTCCCTGGTTTGATCCCCAGTAACTGACATACAACAATACCAGGTGTGGTGACTCACACCCACCAGCCATCAGTATCACATACCACAATGACGGGCATGGAGGCTCACACCTGTAATGCCAGCACTTGGGAGGCAGAGGCAGGAGGATCACCAGTCATTTAAAGCCCACCTGGTTTATGTAGCTAGACTCTGTCTCAGTAAATAAACAAATGTATAAATTTTTCCTAAGAATTCGAATATAAGTAATATTTGCGTACTTTCTTATCTGAGCTTAAAATATTAAGATGAGATTGATGGAATATATTAAAAGAAAAATATATCACTATCATGAAACTTCTATAGATTATAAAAGTAAATACTTCAGGGCCGGAGGGTTAGCTCAGTGGTTCCGGCACCTGCCTCGCAAGGGCAAGGTCCTGAGTTCGATCCCCGGTAACCACATGTAATGCTGGGCGTGGAGACTCACACCACGCCCACCAGCCATCAATACCACATAGCACAGTGCCGGGCGTGGTGGCTCACGCCTGTCATCCCAGCACTCAGGAGGCAGAGACAGGAGGATTGCTGAGTTCGTGGCGGCTTGCCTGGGCTACATAGTGAGCTCAGGGCCAGCCTGAACTACAAAGCGAGACCCTGTCTCAAAAAAAACCCCAAAAAACAAAAAAACAAGTGACACTAGTTTCTTTAGTTCAGGTTGTGGCTTGTGCCTAGATGTCCCCGTGTGTCTAGATGAAGCATTCTGCCATCGTGGGTGGGACTGTTTCAGAGATGTCTGGATTGGGCAAGCACCCTGCTGTAGTGCGCTAGGTCAAGGGGCCTAGGATTGGGGTGTGAGTGCTTCCTGCCCCAAGTAGTTTAGATGAGGTAGACCCGACAGAAAATGTTGTGGTCGCCTCTTGTTGCTTTGCTGCTTTCTGCCCACCATGAACTGTTTCTCCCCTGCCGTGGTACCCTATGTTGGAGGCAGTTCATTATGCACTGAAATCTCTACAACTTATGAGCTAAATAAGCCTTTTCTACATTAATTTGGGGTGTCCAGCATTTTTCTTCTCAGCAATGAGAGAAAAGTAACTAACAGTTTACTTGTTTTGGGTGTCTTGTTTTTGTCTGATTTGTTTTTCCTTCTGTAGCTCAAGAATAACTGGACAAAAGTCTAGAGCTTATAAGGTTTGATCAAAAATACAATGAATGTTTGAATTTTTCAAATTAGATTACAAAACACATTGCTATTTTTTTTTTTTTTTTGAGACAGGGTCTCGCTTTGTAGTTCAGGCTGGCTCTGAGCTCACTATGTAGTCCAGGCAAGCCTCGAACTCAGCAATCCTCCTGCCTCTGCCTCCCAAGTGCTGGGATTACAGGCGTGAGCCACTACGCCCGGCAAAAACACATTGCTATTAATCCTCCTGAAATTCTCCCCCTGGCTTGAAATATAATAATCTCATCATTTCTGCCATTCGAAGCAGTTCTAAATGTTCTTCTGTCTTTCATCGTGTGGTCTTGACCGCCTTACTGTCTTGCATCAGTGCCAAATGTTTCTCTTTCCTAGTTATCTTGACTCCACAGAAGGAAGGTGAGTCGCACGATTGCACATCCAGGGAGTAAGGTAGAGGAGGACGCACCTAGAGGCGTGTACTTGAGGGGAATTGCCACAAAGGTTTGATCAATGAGGAATGATAAAAGTACAGTGATTACTTAACTTTTTAAGGTGTATTACACTAATGGATATGTCATTAATTCTTCTCAAAAATACTCTTCCTTGTTTCAAACACAACTCATCCTTCTTAGCAATGTGATTTTTAACTGTAGAATGTTTTAAAAAATCTAAATATTTTCTGTATTTTTAATCATTCTTTGTATTTTATTAATAGGAGGCATTTTTTATGTTTGTCTTAATTGTTAATACTGTGTACACATAGCTCACCATGACTTTGGCTCCTCAGGCAGTAATATACATATTATAAATCACCTGGAGGAAAAATCTATAAAACAGTCCCATTAAACTGGTGCTCATTCACTAGGGCACATTTTAAGAGGAAATACAATCCTTATTTCTTTAAAATCAGTAGCACCTTAACCTAGGAATCCTCTCTACTGTGTTTTCTTAATCTGACCCTGTTGTTTTGGAGGCACTGACTGTATAATGTCAAGAGAAACCCCAAAACTGATTGTCTCACTACAGACCCTTTCTGGAGTAACTGTATTAAAATTTGTCTCTGCAGATCTAAAATAATATACTTGAGAGAATTCCTGCTAAGGGCTCTCCTATAATCCTGACTCTTATTTAACCTCAACTACCAGGGCACCTTTGCCAAAGATGATTCAAAAGAGCCTTGGCCACATTTAGAAAAATCCCCCATGGGTGCTATATAAGAACCAAAGGAAAGGAGCCCTGCCATTTCTTTTTGTATAAAATCCCAAATAGATGTTATAAGAGAAAGTGAGTTTGGATGAGAATCTTAAATCTGGGATACTCTAGTTTTTTGTTTTGTTTTGTTTTGCTTTTTTGAGACAGAGTCCCACTAGGTAGTCCCGGCTGGCTTCAGTCAGACCGGAAACCCTCCTGCCTCAGCTCCCTGGGCACTGAGCTTTGAAGTGCAGCCACCAGTCTTGGCCACTGCACTCTAATATTTGGCTGAATTGTTATTTAGATCTTTAGCTGTACATTTTGTAATACATAACACTTATAGTCATTTAAACATTTAAAACTGTCATTTGAACATTTTCAAAGAAACTCAGAAATCTGCCAAAATAGGAACGCTACCTTGTGACGATTGAAACATAAAGACTAGATCAAACAAATTCCACTCTAAGAATTGTGTGTGTGTGTGTGTGTGTATCCCATGAGGTTTATTTCCTTTATCATAGTAATAAAAAATACTTCTGACTTAAAATCAAAATTGTTGCCTAGGGCCAGAGATTTAGCTCAGTGGTTCCGGTGCCTGCCTCGCAAGCACAGGGTCCTGAGTTCAATCCCCAGTAACCACTTACAACGCTGGGCGTGGTGACTCACGCCCACCAGCCATCAATACCACATACCACAGCACCAGGCATGGTGGCTCACGCCTGTCATCCCAGCACTCGGGAGGCAGAGGCAGGAGGATTGCTGAGTTTGAGGCTTGCCTGGGCTCCATAGTGAGCTCAGGGCCAGCCTAAACTACAAAGCGAGACCCTGTCTCAAAAAAAAAAAAATCGTTGCCTATCTATAGAGATTTCTCTACTATGTTACAGCTTGATACATACGATATGTCTTTAAGAAGAACATTAATAGCTCACACACATATTTGTGCCGGAAATCAACAGTTGGATGAAACACAGCAAGCTGTGTTCTATCTGTGATATATCTGTGGATCTTATCTTGCAAAGCAAAGCTCACTTCACAACTGTATCACTAGTTGACATGATAGATCATGGATAACACAGCCAAAAACTGGAATTAATTTAGATTGAGATACACTATCATTTGGGGGAAATTTTCAACAGTCTTTGGTCTCTAAGCCCCCCCAAAAGACTTGAAAGATGAGACTGTCTCCCAAAACTCAGTACAAACACCGACTTGTCACCTGGTAGATATTGTCACATACAGTCACTATGACTGGAGAGGTGGTAGTTTACAATCACAGTGCTTTCAATATCATACTTGTCTTAAAAAAGAAATTTTTGCTATTTGAGATGAAGACTTATACCTGTTCCCTACAGCTCTCAGGGCTCTGAAATCATGCAATATCATTACTAAGCAAGATACGTTACCTGTAAGATCCACCATTTGGTAGCACCGGGCTGGCTTTACTTGGAGAAACATTAGATTATATATCTGGTATATTTTTCCATTCCTCTTAACCTCAGTGATCATTTGTTTATATTTTAATCATGTTCCAAATGCTAACCTATAGTCATTTTCTTGTCAGGTAGTACAAGAAAACTGAGAAAGAAAATTTCACCCCCATAGAGGACATGGACTATATGTGTGTGGAGTTGTATATTTCCACAAGAGGAAAGATTCACACATTTAAAGGAATATATTGCGATGGTCTAGGCTGCTGCACACCAAAGCTTTTAGCCATATGCCAGCTCCTGGAGTAACTGGCTCCACTTGGCTTTCTAAAAAAACGTTTCTTCTAAGTCTAAACTAAACCCCTATTTAATGCTGTACAAAGCTAGGGTTTTACTTGAGATTTCTGTCTTTTGCAAATAAGGATTCCATGTAAATTCAGGAATTTTTTGTTTTATTTTTTCCAAATAAAAAAACTTACCACTGTGTACACTAGGCAAGACTTTAGTCAGTAACAAATTATTTTTACATTTCTATCTTGAGGAATTGGGAAGAACTAAATAGAATCGAGATGTGTTATACGTTGAGGTACTAACTTCCATGTTGGACAGAATCACTGTGCACTGAAAACACATACTAAAAAATATTGAAAAATTGAAAATAAAAAAAATTTTTTTTTTTTTAGATAGGGTCTCACTTTGTAGTTCAGGCTGGCCCTGAGCGCACTGTGGTGCCCAGGCAAGCCGCCGCGAACTCAGCAATCCTCCTGTCTCTGCCTCCCGAGTGCTGGGATTACAGGCGTAAGCCACCATGTCCGGCATTGTGGTATGCGGTATTGATTGCTGGTGGGCATGTCTCCACGCCCAGCATTATACGTGGTTACTGGGGATCGAACTCAGGACCTTGCGCTTGCGAGGCAGGCATCAGAACCACTGAGCTAACCCTCCAGCCCTGAAAATAAAATTTAATAATACACTATAATAATCAAGTTTTAGGAACTAAATAGAAAAGTATAGTCCTTACCGCCTCCAAATAAGGACTGACACTGCTTGTCAAAACTCCTACAAATTCCCTTAAAACAGAAGGCCATTCCTGCTTCACAGACGGTGCCGTCACGCGCGTAAGTGTCAGCCGCACAGTCGCCCGCTTTCCCACTGCAGTATTCGTGGAAGTCACACTCGTCAGCGGCTGGCCTGCAAAGTGTGCCCTCTTCCTTTATCTACAAGGACAAGGAGTGCGAGATAAGATTCCTGATCAACGTCACCTCGATGTTCTTTTCTTTCAGCTCTAAATTTACTTTCATTTCTCTAAGCTGCTAATAATAAATACGTGACATCTTCCTGTCACCTACTGAAGCATCACATAGAAATTTAGATGACTGAGTTTCTTGTACATAAGACAAAGGATAATATGTACGAGGGTAGTTAGGAACTCAAAGACAAGCATACTGTCATAAAAGAAAGAAAATAACACTGCAGTATTAACATAAGCGTCACTTGTAACCCACTATGAAAATGGTCACATGGGAAATTGTTGTTATCTCTGTTTATCAACCTTAAAGTAGAAAGGATAACCTTATTTACAAAAAGGTACATATCATTAGCATTCAGGAAAAATATAGATCCAGAAAATATCTTGAGGACACACAGGATAATGCTTATTTTAAATACCATATAATAAACAATTTTAAAATAATATTCAAAATTAGGTATCTGATGTATTCAGCATTTTCTCTTTAGCTAATAGCATCCAGGTTCTTTTTCTGCACATAGGCTCTTGCCAAGAAATAGAAATCACCTCTACAACTCTTCATGGATACTATCATTACCTTGTACAAAGTTAAATTTTGTCTAGTTTCCAAAGGTCCTAGAGACCAAGATTATATAATAACATTCATCTTTCCAAAATGGATTTCTTTTCTTAAATTAAATTCTTTATTGGTACGTTTTATACACAGCTCACAAACTCACTCCACATTGGGAAATTTGTACCAATATGACACAAGTTAATTCTCATTTTTACCCACCCACAACCCTCCAACCTCTATACACATGTTCTTTCTTTTTCTTTCCAAATCCTATTTATTCTTTCCCCTCATTACATCCCCCTACCACATTCCCTTTGAATATTTCCTATTTCACAAAATCTATCATACATTCTAAAATTCATTTACATCTACAGGTTCTCATACCAGAGAAAAGATCTGGTATTTACATATCTGTGATCTATTTCACTTACTAGTGTGTCCTCAAGGTGTGTCCATTTGCACATAAATGAACAAAGCTTGTCATTCTTTATGGCAGAGTAAAATTCCATTTTATTAAAACCCCACATCTTCTTTATCCAGTCTCCAGTTGATGGGCATTTCGGTTGTTTCCAAGATAGGACTATCACTAACTGAGCTGCTATGAACATGGGTGCACATATGTCTTTAGAATATGATTTTTTAAATTCCTTCAAGTATATTCCTAGCAAGGGAATAGCAGGGTCAAATGGGACCTCTTGTCCTGGTTTTCTGAGGAATCTCCACACAGATCTCCACAATGGTTGCACAAGTCTGCAATCCCACCAACAGTGGAGAAGGGTTCCTTTCTCCCCACAGCCTCGCCAGCATTTATCACTGGTTGATTTTGCAATAGCGGCCCTTCTTTGTGGAGATGAAATCTCAGTGTTGTTTCCTCTGCATCTCTCGAATGACCAGGGATGCTCAACATTTCTTCATATGCTTCTTGGCTGCTTTTACTTCTGCCTCTGAGAAGTGCCTGTTCATTTCAGATTCACATTTTTAATCTTTTAAAAATAGATAATAGGAATAAGGAGGGTAGATCCTTCTCAGATGGGAAGAGGAGCAATAAAGAGAGAAGAAAGTGACTTGAAATAGTAAGATGTGTGAATACTGAATGCCATTCTTCTGAACAACCGATGGATCATGGTAAAAACTATGGAAGAAGTTAGACAGCTTGCTAGGAATATACTTGAAGGAATTAAAAGAATCATATTATAAAGACATATGTACACTCTTGTTCATAGCAGCTCAGTTTGTGATAGCCCAATCTTGGAAACAACCCAGATGCCCATCAACTGGAGACTGGATAAAGAAGATGTGGGGTTTTCTTATAAAATGGAGTATCACTCTGCCATAAAGAACAAGTTTGAGTCATTTATGTGGCATAAAGAATGACAAGTTTCATTCATTTATGTGCAAATGGAAACACTTTGAGAACACACTAATAAGTGAAATAAATAGATCACAGATATGTAAATATCATATTTTTTCTCTGGTATGAGAACCTGTAGATATAAATGAGTTTTAGAATATATGATAGATTCTGTGAAATAAGAAATATTTAAAGGGAATGTGGTAGGGGGATGTAATGAGGGGAAAGAATAAATATGATTTGGAAAGAAAAAGAAAGAACATGTATATAGGGGGTGGAGCTTTTGGGGTGGATAGGGATATGGGTAAAAAAGAGAATTAAGTTGTGTCATATACTGGTACAAATTCCCCAATGCTGAGTGTGATTGTGAGCTGTCCATAAAATGTGCCAATAAAGAATTCAATTTAAAAAAAGGAATTAGACAGCTTCTACAATTCAATGATAATGCCAGTACCACATACCGATAACTACGGGACAGTATGAAAGCAGTGCTACAAAGGAAATTCATAGCAGTGAATGCCCATACTTAGGAAAACACGGTAAACTGAAATCAACAACCTAATGCTGAACCTCAAAATCCCAGAAAAAGAGAACAAGACAAACCCAGAGCTCATAAAAGGGAAGAAATTATAAGGACCAGAGTAGAAATGGAGACTAAGAGAACAATACAAAAAAAAAAATCAATGACTCAAAGGGTTGGTTCTTTGAAAGAGTAAAGAAAATTGAAAAACTCCTGGTCGACCTTATAAAAGAAAAGGGAAGAAAAGGCTCAATACATATAATTTGGGATTAAAAGAGTGAAACCACAACAGATCCAAAAGAAATCCAGAGGATAATCACCCACATTGAGAACCTGTACTCCAGTAAGATGGAAAACATTGAAAAAAATCTAAAGATTCCTAGACATATATAAACTAATCATGCTGAATGAAAAATATGTAAAAAATTATAAACCTCGGCCACACAGGAACCAGCAGAAGGAGTCAATAATTGGGCTCTCATCTTATTAAAAAGCTTCTGCACATCAAGAGAAACCATCAGCAGAGTGACATATATATATATATATATATATATGTACACACACATATATATATATATACACACACATATACATATATGTGTATATATATATACATACTGCTATGTATTGAAAGAGTTAAAAACATGTCACAGTAACGTATGTGCACCCATGTTTATAGCAGCTCAGTTTGTCATAGCTAAATCTTAGAAACAGCCCAAATGCCCATCAACAGGAGACTGGATAAAGAAGATATGTTGTTTTATAAAATGGAATATTACTCAGTCATAAAGAATGATTCTATACTACAAAGGCACTGTGATAAAAACGGCATGGCACTGGCAAAGAAACAGACATGGAGATCAATGGACTAGACAAGAAGGTGCTGAAACAAAACCAGATATCCGGACCCACCTCACATTTGGCAAAGGAGCTAACCACCCTCCCTGGAGGAAAGATACCCTCTTTAATAAATGGTTCTGGAAAATCTGGGTTTCAGGGCTGGGGATTTAGCTCAGGTGGTACCACACCTACTTTGGAAGCATAAGGGCCTGAGTTCAAAACCCTGGTACCGGAAAAAAAAAAAA
>PVIC010042655.1:0-15706 GCA_004025085.1 Thryonomys swinderianus
CAGGTAATTACTATTATCCCCAATATGCAGATGAAGAAACAGGGCTCTGATGAAGATGATAACAGATGCCATATTCATTTTTCTCAGTTACATTTCCATAATTTTCAATCTGTTTTTAATGTTTCTTCCAACATATTTCTCTCAGGACGTTGGGGTGGTTATCAAGCACTCAGTACAGTTCCCAATTCATTTCAGTAGATCACTCACTCAGCCAGCATTTATCAAGTCCCTACCAGGTGACAGGAATGACTCTTGGTGCTGCAGGTACTGTGCTAAAGAGAAAAGAAGGGCTTTGCTTTCAGAGCCCACATTCTAAAGAGACAAGGACAATAATAAATTGGTAAATGTGCCAACACTGTACTATCAAACTGGCAGCTACTATGAAGACAATTTGAAGGATGACTGTGAGAATAAAGCTATCATTTATCTTATTTAGAAGTTTTTCTTTTGTTCAATAAAACTTAAAATAGTCTCTCTATAGTGTTGTCCATTTAGTTCTTCTGCCAAAGGCCCAAGTAAGTAAGTGCCTCCAGTCGGCTGTGTACTTGTAGAGTGGCATGTTACTGAGGGCCCACAAGGAGCACACAATTTCATATGACAGTCTTCATTAAGACATCCTCAACCGTAGGAGGCTCTTCTTTGCTTGCCAGCCAGCCCTGCACAGTGCAATGAAATGAAGATAGTTTAGGAAGTATACCTTTCTGCAAATTCCACGGTTCCACTGTTTAACATCCAAGATTATTAGGTGTCACGAGGCTTACAGTCTGCATATTTTCTACAAGGAGCACAGGAATGTAGGTACTGCTGATATCAGATATAAGATTAGAGTTACTGTGAGTCAATAAGAAAAGGAGGCAAGAATTCTTAAGAATATCTTCCTGGGGAGCATCCTACAGAATCCATACGGATTCTTGGCCAGCACTTCTTTATTACCACTAAAAGTGAGTTAGTGGATGATTATATTGTGAAGCATAATGTGTATGTACAGTATTATAACCTATGGTTTTCTAATCATCAGAATAAATTCCAAAACATCAAGCATAGCTTCTGGACTATGACATATGCAGATTTTCCCGGTATGTCACTAGTGGAGTACCCAAGATGGTATGATTAATGCCTTCAGTGAGAATAATTCAACTTCCCCATTCAAAAAGGAGTCCTACCAATAAATAATCCTCATTGGCAGTTTACTACTCATGGGGTGGAGAAGCAAAATAGCAAGAGCCTAGCATTTGGAGCCTGGGAGACCTGGTTTGGAATGTTTGTCTGCTATTTCCTGGGTGAGTCATCTTCTATATGCCTCTTATCTTCTTGGAGACTTTATTTCCTCATTTATAAAATGGAAATAATAATAGCTACCAGGTAGCTTTTCTGTGGGGATTAAATAAAGAAATGAGTATTCACACACACTATGAGTGACAAAACAAGTGGCCCTAGTATGTCAACATATCAACAAGGAAAAGAGACGTGTCAGTCTGGCAGCCTCAGCCACAATAGCCACAGAAGTCTTTGAATAAGAAATATTAGGAGAAGGTAGCAGAAAGGACAGTGCTTCTCAGAGCTCTCCGTGTGGCCAACCCTTGGGGCACCGTCAAATCTAAGTTAGGTAGCATGAGGATTTTCATAAACAGCACAAAATACCCACATCATTCAATCATCTGTTCACTCCTTCTTCACCATCCTTAGACAGCCATGTCTTCCCCAATAAGTCCATTCTTAGCACTTTTTATACAGGGATAGTTCAATGGCTGGGTTCACAGTTCAAGAGGGGAGAGAGATCCACTGCAATGAGGATAAAACAACAGCAAAAGAATGATAAAGTGAACTCAGCTGGCCAGGGTTCCATCTGTAAGCACCAAGGAAATTTACGTGGGGAGCAATGCTTACAGAACGGCTGGAAAGCTTGGAGAAGCAAAGGAAGAATTGTGGGCAGGAGCTAAGAGGTGTCAGTGAGGGAGACCGCGCCCAAAACCCCTCCATGAGGAGGACACCCTCTTGGTCCTGATCTTGTAGCTCCTCAGGAATACAATCTGTTCCTGCTGCTGCCAGATTTAACAGAATAAGGCACTGGGTAGTACAGTGAACTGTGTCACTGAGTCTAGAGCTGGGGCATCCTCACTTCTGAAAGGAGACAAAAGCAGCCTCTTGCCTGTCAGTTTTGGTGGTGGGCGTCAGTGTGGCTTCATCCTGGTCCTCATCCTGAAGGAGTCCCCAAAATACCAGCATGCCAGGCAGCCAAACATCAGAATGCTTCTATCATCCCAGATATTGTGCCAGCATCTGACCTCCAAGCTCGGATAGGACGAGCTTATGAAATGGGTACCGTGCCATCTAAATATTACAGACAAACTGTGCCTCAGCAAAAGGAGGGAATGCCAGGTGGCAAAGCTAGCAACTGACTCCGACTCAGTTTGGGGGGGGGAGGGTTGGTGTTTGTTTGTTTGTTTTTGCAGTACCAGGGATCGAACTCGGGCCCTTGTGCTTCCAAGGTAGGTGCAGTACCCCTTATGCTAAATCCCCAGCCCCTCAGATTCAGTTTTTGAACAATTGCATCACACCACAAAAATATTGAGAAGTCAAGAGTGGGGGCAGCGGAGTCCCAGAAACACCAAAGGAGAAGGAGCAAGGAGCATGCAAAGAAAATGGTATCAAAGAAACTCAGACATCTCAAAACCAAAGAAAGGGTTTTTGTTCCTGTGGGACAGGTGAAGATGAAGTTTCAAAAGACAGGGCTGTGAGAAGGAACCTGGTGTCCCAAACTCAGGCCTGTGCTTTTTTCCTAGAATAGAATCCCAGAAGCAATTCCAGGTCATTCGAAATTATAAAGATTCCTCGTATGTACTCTCACTCATTCAAGAGTGACATGGAGATTTAATTGTTTTGTCTTCCGTGAAGCACGAAAGGGAATGAAATAGATCTTCTGGGCTGACCCCACTCTCCTATCCTCTAGAATCCACAGGGAGAATTTTCTACGGGCATCAGGAATGTCAAGGAGAGAGACTTCAGTGTATTGCATGATTATCCAAGTATGTGCTGAGAGTCATGTAACCCGTGACCAGCTCTTAACACAACTGGTTGAGGCCAGATTTACTGAGAGCTTCTCCCAGGCAAACTCATCCAGGATCCTAAGTAAAGGTGACCTGATCACTTAGCCCAGGCCACTGACCCAGAGCCTGCCTTCTCATTAGCAGGAGTGGGCAGACACAGAGTAGGCACAACTAGGTCAAATCATCACATGAAATTCTGTTTTCATATGCTTCACTTTCTTCTAAAGAGAAAAGTTACTTTTTAATTTCTTAGGGAGTTTAATATCAATTATCAAGTATCCCCTGAAATCTAGTATTTCCTTCTATTTAGTATTAGAACACATGCACATGCAAACACATCTACCCCAGGCTTTAGCAGAACACACACCCACCTCAGCAGAAACATATTTCTGCAGACTCTCTGACAGCTACATGTATCCAGGCAACTAGGTTTCCCCAGTAGAACACAGGCGGGAAGTAATGTTCATAACTTCTCACTTTATTCCAGGAAAACCCTTGCCTCCTAGCCTCCTTCTGTGTCCCTTGCCAAGGGCCGGAACATGGTTACAGTGTAGGTAAGGGACTCACTCACTAGCTGTGTGGATGAAAACATCCTAGGAGACGGTGGAGACCAGTAAAGATAGAGCCTGGGTCCTTGCAGGACCTTGAAGGATTGCCTCTCTCCTGGACCACCCATTGGCCGTAGGACTGCTGTTATTTAAGAGAGGCTTAAGTAATCTTGTGCTGTATTTCATCCACTGTGTATGGCGTTGCTGGGCGACAGTGCAGCCTCTCCCTAACTAAATAGATTTAAGCTGAAGGTAATGACAGAAAGAATATATTTTTTGAGACCTAGAGGCAGACTTGGATTCCAGTTCCAGCTTTCCCATGAATCAACTATCATCAGTTAACCACGCTGACTTTCATTTTTTTCTCCACATAAAGAGTAAATAATTTTTAAAATTCTAGTTTGCAAAGAACTATAAATAAGGGCCTCGTGTATGCTAGCTAGTACACAATGTTTGACATAACTGTGACTCTTTAATCTCATTTTATTCTAGGCCACTGAGGAGGAGACCTCCTGTGAATGCCACAGTGTGCTAAGTCTCCTGACCGGAAGCCTCTGTCAGGAAGTTCAGGGCCGGACCCTAGGAAGAGTCCTCTACAGAGAAAGATATGACCCCTGTCGGTTGGTCCCATTCTCCCTCCTGCTTCTATTCACCCACAGCCTTTCAGTTTGGTGCTCTGATGTTCAGTCCCAAAACTAGGCATTAGAGGTCCCCCAGAAGTGAGCCTGAGTCCTCTGACATCCTTGGAGGACCCGCAAACCTGACGTTACTATTCTACTTGGTAGGTGCTTCCTTCACCTCTATGGTACCACTAGTGCCGTCTCACCAAAAATGACTTTCTAGAGCCAGTTTAAAGGCAGACTTGACTCAGAAAGAGGGTTCGGGGGAAGGGTTTTATCACTGGCTCTGCTGCCTTCTTAGACTTTAGCCAAGAAGTTTCCAGGTGCACAAGAAGGAAGCAGCACTCACTCCCTGCCATACCATGCCATTCGTGGAATTCAATGCACTGAACCAGGTCAGTGAAAATAATTTCACATCACAAGTATGGCAAGTGAGAAGCCTTTTCATAGACTCTCTCACACACTCCCCACCCTCAAGAGAGACCCTGGACTCTTCTTTCTGGACCCCTACGTTGCCAGCTTTAAGAAAGAAGAATTCCTCTCACCCCCCAAATCCCAGACCACAAGGAGACTCAAGTTAGGTTTTTCTCCGACCTGAGAGAAGTCAGTTGCTTCTGTTCACAATCCCAGGTGGATGGGACAGTTCTCCATGACCACTGGTTCTGCCAGTGGATCTATGCCGCCTACTACTGGTCAACATTAATTCAAACTTCCTCAAGATCATGGTTAGGAAGTGTGACACTAGGTATCCAGACAGCAATACTATGATCAAGCTTTTAACAGAGGCTCCATAGTCCTTTACTGCTGAGCCAGTAATTTATCTCCAGTCAACACTAACTTAATGAAACTTGCACCGTGTATTTGCAAGCAAACTAGACCCAAATGTTAACCACAGCATCCCCGGCATACATTGCAGTGTCTTTTCAATTTACCACTCCCTTCCTGTTTCTGATGTTCTTTTTATGCACAAAAGCATCTCCAATGTCAGCTTGTCCAAAGACCATCGTACGGAGCTTTTTTAGGCAGATAGAGGCCCTCCTCAGCTGGCAGTGAAAGTTCTTTCCAAGCACTTGCCCAACATCACCTGGTGGGTCAAGAGTAAAGGCAGGGTCTCTCAGCTCTCAAGTGCCCTGTACAAAGTGTAGCTCCTGCTGCAGATGACATCTGTCATGTTTCTGCTTAGTTCATTCAGTTCCAGAACCATGGCAGTGTTCCTATCAAGACCTCATTGACAGTAGCAAGCACCTACAAGACTGTCCACACAAAGGGTGAGAAATGTAAGTCCCCAAGAAAGGAGGAATTATCTGTACAGAGCTCCACCATCTCCAGAGTTGTGAGTACCATGAGGTGAGAGGCCAGGAAGGTGTGCATTCTGTGTGGAATGTCTGAACTTGCCAGATCTCAGACAAGTTGGACTCTGCCCAAGGAGAATTTTGCCCTGACTCTTGATAACTGTCAGCACATCTCACTGAGACAGGAACTCCTGAGATGGAGATGCCAAACAGCCGGGAACCATTAAGAAGAAAACTCAAGTGGCTGAAAGAACCCAGGGACTGGATGATTCTTATTTTCTGAGTTGCATCTGGGAACTCCGAGGAAGAAATGAGTGCCATTAATGAACCTGGCTCTTAACACACTTTATTTCACAGAGGCTATGCATTATAAGGCAAGTTTCTTCACCAAGACACTGCAGACATTTCAGACCACATAATTCTCACCTGTGGTGGTCTGTCCCATGCATTGTGAGATCAAGCAGTAGCCCTGGGATTCTCTATCCACTAGGTGTCATTAGCACCTCCTCTTGACAGTTGTGACACCAAAAATTGTCTCAACATTGCCCCATGTCACTTGAAAGGTAAAACCTTCCCCATGTGACACCCAGTACCATGAAGGCTAGAGATCAGAATGGAATTAAAGTCCATTTATCAAATGAGCTTAGAAAATGACTTACTCCAGCTGGCACTCAGTGGCCTTAACTGCAAATAAAGTCAACATAGGATGGTTACAGGAATTAAATGAGACATCATTGATGAAACACACGGTTTCAAGCCTGGCTCATGACAGACCAGTGTTCATATCCTAATATTACCATCCTCATTTCTCAGAAATGGAAAGTAAAGATCAGAGAAATGAGAGATTCCACAGCCAGTGAACAGCCCAGCCAGGGTGTGAATACAGGTCTGTATGAGTCTCCTAGTGAGCTCAAGAGCCACTGAATGACCTGCTACCATGCGACAGGCCCTGCACTGGCTGTGGAGCTGGAGAGTACCTCCCTCCAGAGAGGGAGGCCGGCCTGTGGCCTGATAACTTCCGGGATCCGTGCTGTAGGCTCTCTGGAGGAAACACATAGTGTGGAGTGTGAAGCTCCTGTCACCCTGCTGCACTATTTTTCATCACAAAAATGGTAGACAGCTTTCAGCAGTGACTGCGGTTGAGCTCCTGATGCATGAGGTCTGCAATATACTTGGGGGAGCCACCAGCTCCCACATATCTGTGGAAAGGGAAGAAACCACAGAGTCTTGCAGCACCTGAGTCAGATCTCCTCATGGGGAAGCGCATAATGGGCCCGTGCAAAGCTGGCCCCTGCCTGGAGCCAGTGCATTCTTCAGCAGTGTGGTGAGAGGTTAGCACACCCAGGTCGCCAGCACAAGAGCTCTTTGCTCAATGTCAAAGACGATTAAAACTTACTCAGCATGAATAGGTAGTGATGATGAGTAAGTAAAAGCCCAAATTTCCAACAGAGTTGGCCTTCCTCCTTGAAGGAGCTGATTGCTTAAGAAAAAACAATGGTCCACCGGACAGACAAAAGGGTTTCACAATGGAAATATTTTAACAGTCCTGTATTTCCTTCAGTGAGCACACAGTCAGATTCCCATTGCATCATGGTTGTGTCATCGTGGACCTGAACAGAAGCCAGTGGCTTGAACCTGTCCACAGGACAGCACTAGGCCCCCACTAAGAAGGCAGGAGGGCCTAGCCCCATGATCATCCTCTGTGAACGATGTCCAGGGCCCCTCTTTTCACCCATCGCTGCAGGGAAGAAGACTTCACCAGCCAGTGCCGCTCCAAGTGTGGTTCTGGCCCCCCCCCCCGATTACCAATATTCTCTAAGAGCTGCTAGAAATGCAAATATTTGAGCCCCACCCCAGACCTACCACATCAGTCTTTGGGTGTGGGGACTGATATTCTAACAAGCTCTTCACATGATTCTGATGTTAAGTTTCAGAAACCACCTCCAAGTCCATCTCCCTTTCACCATCACTTTCATTAATTCAGGCAACAAATATTTTTGAGTACCTACTCTTCAAAACTTCCCAACTAGATGCTAGATAGAAAGCGATGAGTGAAAATGATTTTTGATCTTATGGACTTAAATCTTCCACTGTGGAACGTTGAGAAATGATGGCCACTTTTGTTGAGAAACCCATAAGGGAATTAAAAGTAAATTTATTCCTGAAAAGTATGCAAACTGAGTGACACAGCAGGCCAACCTAGGACAGATACTTAGTAGACATCAAAATCATGTCAGGTGGCAAAATGACAGAAACAATAAGTGGGAATTAGGCAACTCTTTCCCATTTTTTTGCAATCTCTTCACCCTAGCACTCTCCACTCAGTTGTTTCTTTGTACTTTTATCTCCTTAACTGAGAGTCTGAGCCCCTGAGAACAGAGCTGAATCCTTAGTATTTGCACTAGCCTCCAAGAGCTCAGTGTGGCTCCTAGAACTAACGCAGTGTGCTCTAGATGCATAAGGAAAGGAAAAACCCCACTAGACTGGGAGGTTGGCCAATCCTCTCATTCTTCTAAGAACCTAACAAAAGCCTGCAGTTGCCTCCAGTCTCGGAAATGATCTTTACCCTTCAATGAGTTGCAGGTCAGCAAAATTTCTGCAAGCAGAGCCCTGTGAGTCTCTATTAGCCAGTTCCCCACGCGGAAGGATCTGGAGCAGAATGTTCTTCATGGAAGTCACCACGCTCTGTGGTGGAGGAGGAGGGCAGAAAAGGCTGAAAAGAAAGGACAGGCAAGACACGTCTCCAAGGTGGGAGAAACCCAGGGAACGGCTGTTCTACCCAGCATGCCCGGAAAACAAGAGCATTAGTCAGCTGACACTGACAAGAAGCAGCTCAGATCTCAAGAGACTTCACTCAACTGAAATTCCTCCAGCAAGCCGATAGCAGCAGGTTTTCATCTCATTTGGACCCTTGATGGACTTATGCCAGACTCTGTATTTAGTGGAGAAGAAGAAGACTAAAGCATGAAAACATATTCTTCATGCTGAAATTACATTATCCAAAAGCAAGATACAATGTAGGGATTTCATATCAGTTTTCAGGTCTCAAGAACTAAGATCTCCCCTGAGTATATGCCTGTATGGTTTGGATTTTTCTTGTGGACTTTCTTTTAATATGCTCTGAGAAAGTGGGAGCTTTGGGGTAGAATAAAAGGGAAGATACTCAAGGGCTGCAGGAGGTTCTGGAAGTAGGAGTGGGGAAACAAAGAGGGAAGGGAGAAGATGGAAGAAGGGAAGAAAGGAGGAAGATGGGAGAGCTGACAGAGCCCTATGGTTAAGGCCACAAGTGAGCAGCTGCTGTACAGTGAGGACTCGGTTTCCAACTGGTGTCCCTGAGGACCCCCATCTGGCTCAACACCCCACACCCAGAAACTGGTGCAGCCTCACCTATGTCTCAGGATGAAGAGAAAAGGCCAAACAAGGCAGATGCTTACCTTCTGTGTAGAGAAGCTACTAAGACAAAGAGCAAGTCAAAACTTCAGGGTTTCCTCTCCTTGTGCAGGAGGAGAAGGGATAGGGAGAAAGGATTTCCCAGCCCACCAATGCACCCACAGCTCCACAGGAACTCCCAGGCTGTTCAGGGCAGCTTTGGGGAAAAGAGCCAGGAGCCAAGCTGGAGATGGCACAAAGGACTAAGCAGTTCTTCAGCAGAAAGCTCGGGCTCTGGGACTTGGGTGTCTAAGGGAGCCAATAGGCCTCATAAGTTCATGGCAGGTGCTTGACCCAGGGGGGTCAGGCAGTGGCAGACAGAGACTGTGAACTCGGGAAATGGGACCCAGAGGGAAAGAGACACAAAGACTTAGATTTAGGAAAAAGGAATCAATAAATGAGGCTCAAAAAGAGAAACAGACAGAAAAGAGATAGAGAGCAGGGTGAAAGCAAATGAAAATAATAGTTACTAAGGCTGACTGAACATTATTTTGAAAGTTTAATTTGAATTAATTCCTTTAACTAATTCTTTCCAACATTCTATACTGCCGTTATTAATAGTATCCTCTATTGCAACAATGAAGAAATTTAAGTGTTGAGCTAATGAGCTCCTGAACCAAGATTTAAAATATAGTAAAGTTTGATTCAAACATATAATTTTTAAAGTTCCTAAAATACAATGAAAGAAATAAGAGGAAAAAGAGAACCAATATAAAAGACATTCCTAGATCACTGCCTGGTTAACTGGCTGGCTGGGTGGCTGGCTGGCTAGATGGATGGCTAGGTGATTGGTTGGATGGACTGACTGACAGATGGACAGATGAATGATGAGGGAATGACAAGCAGGCAATAGAGAGAGACATGGACCACATCCAAGACCCTAATACTATTAGGGCTACCCCAGGCTGGCTTTGTTCCTATACTATTGGGAGAAGGCTGCATAAAATGGTCTATTGTCTCACAAACCTTGTTGACCAAATCAGACGTTGCCATTGGCAGAAAACATGTAGCCTACAAGGTGGAAGTTAGCCCTGCCCTCCAAAGCCAGAGTTTAAAAGTATGACCCTTGAATATAGAACCTAGGAAAAATTAAATGACTCAGTGTTTATAAACTCCATTCAATAGGTAAATGCTTATTTACCCTGAACCGGGCCCTATGTCATGCATGTGGGACAGAATACACCCTGAGCTCTCCAGAGGGGCAAATGGTGGCCTCCACAGCCCACAATCAATCCAGTGAGCTCTGTATGTATAGTAGGATGAACAGATAGAGCACAGAGAAAAAGGGACAGCCCATTCTGCCTGAGAGGCAGGAAAGCATCACATGGTTAGCTTTGAGTTAGACCCTAATGATAAATTGGAGTTTCTCCAGGGGGGAAGGTATCAGCAGGCACTACCACAGGAGAAGCCATAAGCTAGGCCTGGAGTCCTAAGAGTGCAAGGAAACTTCCAGAAATTTGTTAGATGCTCAGTACAACAGAACTCCAAAAGGAGAAAACAGCAAAAACTGACACCAGTGAAAAACATGGAGGTCAAGCAGCGAAGAGTTTCAAAATCTTGCTTAAGACACATGCACTTCTTAGCCTTTAAGGTCAGGTGCCCTCTCCAAATCTGGCCAAGCTCTGAATCCTCTTCCCAAAAAGTACACACACATGAAAACACCTGCATTCAGAACCAAGTGTTCTCAGATTCCCTGAAGGTGCCCCTGCTATAGGCAATATAGATGGTGTGTAGCAGGAAAGTAACATAATCAAGTCTGTGTATCAAGAAATGGAAGGAGAGGGGCTGGAGGGTTAGCTGAGTGGCTCTGGTGCCTGCCTCGCCAACCCAAGGTCCTGAGTTCAATCCCCGGTGACCACATACAATGCTGGTCGTGGCAACTCACGCCCACCAGCAATCAATACCACATACCACAATGCCAGGCGTGGTGGCTTGTGCCGGTAATCCCAGCACTCAGGAGGCAGAGACAGGAGGATTGCTGAGTTGGAGGCTTGCCTGGGCTACATAGTGAGCTCAGAGCCAGCCTGAACTACAAAGCAAGACCCTGTCTCACACACAAAAAAAAAGAAATGGAAGGAGAATGATGAACCTGGAGGAGTCTACAATACTAAAATGAGCCAATGCTGAAACAAAACACAATATGATTTTTCTTATAGGTGGAATCTACAAAAATCAAACACATAAAAGCAGTAAGTACAGTGGTGGTTTATCAGTAAAAAAGAAGTGACAGAGGTGAGGAGATGCTGGTCAGTGTATGAGGACTATGGGTAACAATACTGTCTTGTACACTGGAAAAACAATACACACAAAAGAATAGCAACTAGTGAGTGATTTATATGTTAAATAGCTTGACCACAGTCATCAGTCTACTATGAAAAGTATATTAAAACATATCTTGTTGCAAAGTTTAATGTTCACAATATTTATTTTTTAAAAAGATGCAAGAGCAGAGGGTAAAACTCCCTACTTTGTGGCAAATAGACTTGGGTTTGAGACGCTGCTCTTCTTCTTACTAAGACATCAGGCCACATGGTTCACAGTTCAGCAACTGGGTTTTTCATTATAAACAGGCATAGTACTACAGGTTGAGTATTGCCTGTCTGAAATGTTTGGAACCAGAAGTGTTTCACCACTGGGAGGAAGGGAATTGAAATATTTTCATACACATAATGACACACCTTGGGAATAGAACCAAGTCTGAACACAAAATTTATATTATGTCTCATATGCACCTTGTACACATAGCCTGGAGGTAATTTCACACAACATTTTTAGTGCATCTGCATTTTGATTGTGACGCATCACATGAAGTCAGATGTGGAATTTTCCACTTGCAGCATTATGTTGGCATCTGAAGTTTTGGATTTTGGAGCATTTCAGATTTGGAATTTTCAACTAGAGATGCTCAATTTGCAGATCCCATTTCACAGAGCAAAGACTAAATAAATGTTACAGGTGCTTACACTGAACCCAGAGGACCTTAACACATGGTGTGCCTTTTTTTATTTTGTAGTGCTGGTCATGGAACCCAGAACCTTCCCCAGGCTGGGCAGGAGCTCAGCCACCATGAAGCTCCACTAGGCACAACACTGAGGAGCAGCCCCTTGGCCCCTGCAGTGTTGCTACAGGGCTCCTACAGCCCCAGCAGCACCCAGTCCAGGCTCTTGCTCCTCAGACAGTGGCTGTGTTCTGAACAGTGAAGGCCCTCAGGCGGTGTGCACAAAGATGTGTGTCCTACATCTTTTGCAAATAAATGGTCCTTGCACCTCCTCAGACACGAAAAATGGCTCAGGCACAGAATTTCCAAACAAATCACATAACCAGATTATGCTTAAGATTTAAACTTGGCAATCAGAGGCCTATTCTTCAAATTGTGAAACCGATATTCAAATAACTGATGAGGCGGATTCCCGGTCAGATGACACAAGGTTCCATTGAAGATGCCGACAGTAGATACACCACAAACATGTCAGTATGTGTCATCTGGCAGGAAGGATATGGGCCACTGAGGGAACTCTGCCTACAGAATAAATATTCCAACTGCTGGGACATAGTAGGCACTCAATAAATATTTGGTTAATGAACAAAATGAAAGTTACCACTAGACTCTCCAAAATGAAAGAGAAAATAGTGAAAATAAAGCCTCAGGATGTATGTAGACTTCCAAGTCTTCCCATTCTGCAAATATGGAAAGGAACTCTTAGAGCCATAAACCCAAGATGTGGTGCTTCTTTGGGTTGTGTTCCATGAAATCCATACAGTGAACTTCAGGATGACTTTGGAAATAAGAAATAGGTCCTTTGAAGAGGTAGTCAAATTAACATGAGATCACTGGAGACAATCTAATATGACTGGTGATGTGAAGACGCACACACAAAGGTGGAACATCATGAGCAGAGGAAGGAAGAGATAGATCAATATGGCACTTCTACAGGCCAAGGCACATCAAAGTTGCCAGCAAACCACCAGGAGTTAGACTCTAGCCATAGAAGAGATTCTTTCTGATGGCTCCCTATAGAAAAACTAGTCTCAGGGACATTTTGATCTTCAACTTCCAGTCTCCATGAATATGAGACAATGAATTTCCCTCAATCCAAGTCACTCGGCCTGTGATTTATTACTGTAGCCCCAAGACACTAGGATAGTGCTCTCTCTGCCATATAATTAGTGGTACTGGGACAGCCAAGGATCATGCCTCTAATAAGACAGTCAGAAGATGAAATAAATTGTGGGTGAGGGACTTTGATTATTTGTTCTTTTGACTAGTATTTTCTGAGCACACATAAAATGCCTCCAGAAGTGAGTCCCTGTCCCTGTTGGTGATGAGCTGCAGAGGAAGATGCATACTGGAGAATCCTATTCACAGCATCAGCTAGAGGGCTGCTCTACAAGCAGCCATATGGGAGACCTCACTGCTGGGGAGTCAGAAGATTCTACAGAAAAAGGGACATGTAAGAGATGAGAGGATTGGAGGCTCCTAAATAAAGAAGGCCAACAAAAACATTCTGAGATAGAGAGTTGTCTGGAGCCCCCAGGACAGAGGTACACCAAAGGACATGGATGGAGAAGACACTGTAGAGGTCACGAAGGACTTGAACTGTGTGAATGGGCTCAGTGAGTCACAGGTTGCTGTCCTGTGTGAGGGTAACACAGTTTCAGTGTGATGTAGTCATACTTTGTGGTGACCACTCTGGAAAGGATGACCTAGAAGACAAGAGACTAAGCAGCAAGAGGCTCTCGTTGCCTTTCTAGAGAGAGATGGCAAGGGCCTACTTGAAGCACTTGCAGAAGGGGTGAAGGGATCCTGAGGACATTCCTGATGCCATTTACCAAGCTGTGTTCATCCAGTCACTATACATGAAAGGGAGGCCTTAGAGGAGGTGACTCTGGCATAGAAGGGCTGATCTCAACTTTATCTTCCTGAAGGCAGGTGCTTTGATGATCTCTCAGTCTATACATCCTCCTTAAGAATATAGAGAGTGTCCCATGAGGCATCCTGAATACAGGAGCCCACTGAGGACAAGGAGATGATTGAGTGGCACTTCTCTAAACCCATTGCATACCAGTCAACTCTGCCTACATCCATCCAAGGCTTTCTGCCATACCAGAGTGCTAAAAACTAAGATGTCATACTGTGTCCTGGACCGGGACCTACAGGAAGAAGAAGGAACATCAGAATCCCAGGGTGGGAGAAACCCAGGGAAGGGCTGTTCTACCCAGCATGCCCAGAAAACAAGAGCATTAGTCAGCTGACACTGACAAGAAGCAGCTCAGTTCATGCATACTTTTGCTTGTGAATAATTTGGTTCACAAACAAAAGCATTTGGCAAAACTCTGTTTTTGTTTGTGATCTCCACATCTGGTGAAAAACATGACTGTGGCCATCTTCCCAGCATCAAAAATGAATGTGGCCATCTTTTCTAGAATTGGGGAATAGATTAAGTTTGTGAATTGAGGAATCACTGTACCATATATTTTCATCCCTTAGATAATGTGCAAGTAAATAAACGTACACACACAAGGGATTCATGCTCAATTTATGTTACAGATACTCTTGAGTAATCAGAAAGGTTTTTAAGAATGCAGCTCTGATTCCGTTTCTGGTGGCGGCAGACTGAGGGCTGCCCACTGGCCCACTGCACACCGGAGCTGTGCAGTGAGGAATCAGGTACGGACCTCAGGCGCCATCCCCACCATGGAGGATTGAGGGCCTCCAGCCAGCCCCAACCCCACCCTGAGCTGCGTTGTGAGGACCCAGGTCCTAGAGGAGCCAGAGCCATCTCCTGCGTCGCTCCACAGGAGGCACACTCCTGGAGCCATGCTGAGAGACCAGGCATGATTAAAAAAGAAAAAAAAGGGAATCTAGCTTCTATTTTGCCATCTACTCCTAGATCCCTCTGTTCACCTCTTGTCCACACACCTTATCCTATCTTCCTGTCAGAAGCAATACCCAGAAGTAAAAGACTCTTAGGCTGCCCTATTTCTTCTTCTGTACTATTATAAGAAGGTGTACAAAGGTCTCCAATGGTCTTACAGAATACAGTTGGTACTGTTGTATATATGCCCTTTTATCCTCTATTACCCACTGGCATATATGAGGTTCTAGGGTATAGGTGATCTTCATAAATCTGCTAACCCTATTTCATTCTCCTCCTGCCTCCCTACCTCTCTGATTCCCCAGTGACCTCTTATCCCCAAAGGGTTCAGGGGGTACATTTATAATCTACATGTTGTATACAAATTTCTGATTAATTCTAAATTCTGGCATATGGACATAGAGGTAACTCATAAGCTCAAAGTCTTGAAAATAGAATTTAACAAAACTTTTTAACTTATTTACTGTGTTTAACACTGATATTGGCATTTATTGTATTATGGTAACAAACATGATGTGATTATTCTGCTCAAATACCTCCCATGATGTGTCAGAACTGAGAACTCTCAAGGGTCATTACAGATTCAAGGAGGACCCCCCAGGAAAGTGCCACATCCAAAGGGCCCCAGATAATAGAAAGAGACCTGCAACAAACATTGCCCTGTCATCAGGCAAAGAAGAGAATTAGTAACAACAAAAGAGTAGAAATGAGAAAATACACAAAAAACCAGACACAAAGATCACCACCACAGGGAAATTCAGAGAAAAGGGAAATAGGGCAAACTGAAACTCAAACACCAGGACTCTTGGAGATGGTAACTAAAGCGGATCTAGTAAAATGGAAATCAGAACTCATCTCTGAGATCAAAACAGAGATACTGTCCACAGTGAAAGA
>PVIC010042656.1:0-15715 GCA_004025085.1 Thryonomys swinderianus
AATTGCATTAAATCTATATAGTAGCTGTGGGAGTATAGCCATTTTGACGATGTTGGTTCTCCCGACCCAGGAACAAGGGATATCTTTCCACTTTCTGGTTTCCTTTTCTATCTCAGTTTTCAGAGTCCTATAGTTTTCAGAGTAGAGGTCTTTCACTTCCTTTGTTAGGTTGATTCCTAGATATTTCATTTTTCTGGGTCTGGCATCTACTTTTGTAGAAGGCACAGACTTCTGTACCCCACCATGTGCTGTTTAGCTGCCTTAAATCTCAAGTGTTGCCAAACAGTTCTGGGCACACAAGTTTTATTCTATAGGATCCAGCTGTGCATTTTTCCATTGTTCTTCCTACGACCTTTCTCTGAAGCCAAAGTGTTTTCTACACTCTATGTGAAAGAAATCTAGAAGGGTAAGAAAGTACTGCACCTGTTGCAGACCTCAATTAATGAGAGAAAGGACAAGTTTTTGTGAACAAATGTACTAACCAAGTATTCCTTTGAGTCATATGCTACAGTGTTTCTTCCAAAGCCTCTAGTGGAATTGATCCTTGGTCTCCCAGATCACTAACCAACTCAACAACATTATTTTGGGCTTTTTCTTCTCTGTCTAGGCCCCACACTTCTTCAGTATATTTCCTATGATTCAGATCTTAAATAATTTACCTATATCCAACTCCTCGTTTCTTAATTTTAGGGCCACCAAAACTAATTTTTAAATAAATTGAAAAGCATTTCTTACCTTCTTTCTATATAGTTCTTTTGTTAAAATTCAGCAATAGAAAATGGATCATATTTCCTTAACTTGGTATTTAATTCTATTATTCTAAATATTTTTTTTCCTTTAGAAATTCTGTTTATAGGGTTACAGGGCTACTTTAGAGCTAAATACAGTGTTGATTTGATATCTGTTGATGTAGGTCTCATTTACTAAAAATTTGCCCTTTCTTTTAAAGGTCAAAACTGTACTGAGAAAATCTCCCAGTCATACCAGTGGATTAGTGGGATCACAGCCTCTTCTCTCATTCAGTGAAGAAAGTATAAGAGGTATATCTGCACAAACCCTTTCTCCTCTCCATGGAGCTAGTTTAGTTAGTATTAGGTGAGGAAGAAAACTTTTAAAATATGGAAAAGACATTAATAAATGTACTTATTTTTCTTTGTAATTCTCAAATCCCCATCTGTGAATATCTGGAAACAAATAACATTTATTGATGAAAATTAACTGGCTAATGTGTTTGGAAATTCATAAACATCAGGGCTGTAGAGAGAAAAAGTGAAACTTGTACCTTGGAACTATCGCTGAAATGTATTCTGTAGTTTTATGCAAATAATTATATCTCCTTTCTATGGTCAAATCTCTTAGATGCCTATGTGTATGTATCCTGGGAAAGATGTCTGCTTCCTAAAGTGCTTTGTTAACACCATAATTTTAAATTAAGTTTTCCAGAAAGCTGTTCCTGCTGTACATTTTGGCATCTAAGATTAGGTCAGTGGCTATAAATCTTGTTTATGTACTTAATGCAAAGGAGATACTGCTGTCTTGGGAATCATGTGAGCCAGATTTCTTACTCTCTTCCTCTTACAAGATATTGACATATAAAACAAAATACTCCCATTTTGTTTTGCATCTTTCTTCATTTAAAACTTTAAATAAAGAATGTTTATGCATGGTTCTTTTTCATTCATAAAAATGGAAATCATTCTTAGTGTCTGCATGTGTAGGCTTGTATTCTCGTTCACGAATTCATATGATAGATTGGCCCATAAAATCTTTATGTTTGGCTTGTGCAGCTGAGTTCATGTCTGAATACAGAATGATAAAGAAGCTTTAGCATTTTGTAGAAAGCAAAGGAACTATGCTTTCTAGATTCCCCTTAAGCTAGCTCTTAAATTCCTAGAAATCAGCTGGAAATGTATAATCAAACTTGCCATTAAAGGTATAGTGTAATATAAATCTTTGAGATATAATTTATACGTTAATACAACATTTGTTTGGATTCCATTATATTTGCCTGAAAGTCTGCCAATCCAAACATACATATTTTACCTTTCTATGTATTAGAAGTTAAAATGGAAATGATGGATTGTGTCGCTGACCAGTCCAACTGCCTATTTCTTTCAGCACATCACTGTGCATTTACTATTTTCACTATATTATTTTCAATTTCTGGCAAAATAGTCAGTTTTTGATCCTGGGTACAAAATGTCAGTGCTCATATTTCCTGTGGGGTTTTGGCCTTTTTGTAAAAGGTAGGGGAGAGCTTAATGAATTATGATACTGTCATCTGAAGAAACCATAGTGTATTTCTTTGCCAAATTTTAGGAAGAACAGAGCTGATCATCTGCATGGACAAGTTTTCTTCAGCCTGTCAGTTCACTCAGGCTTCTGCCTGTTCTCTTGCATGCTGTGAAAATGTAGTACAAACAAGTTTTTTTAACATTCCTTTTTCAAGGACAATAGAGTTAATAACCTCAAGAAAGATACATTTTTCCACAGGGATTTAAAGGTTTTTAATTTAGGAATTCAGAATTTCATCACTGACCTTAAATAACCTTACAATTAAAACTAAATTGCTTCCTACTGAAAAAAATTTAAGGAGAATGCATATCTTATAGTACTTTTATGAACATGGGCACTGTTTTTATCATTTTCAACATTTTCCTTACATTCTAACAAAAATAAGTGTTACTAGGTAACACTGATGTATTGCAACCTTGGAGATCAATATGTCCTTAAGGTTAGCAATAGGTTATGTACATTGTGCTTATCAGATACTATGTCGTGTTTCAGTCTTCCTCAGTTACTATGAGCTCATATTTTCTAATGTTATTTACTGACCTTAAGCGACTATATTTTTTGGACTAATTACATTATTCCCTGCCTATTTGAAACAAGTCATAGGAAGCAAATCTTAATTTTAAAGGTTGTGGCCCAATAATTCACTTTAATCTTTAGTAATCCTTTTGTAATATTAATTTCAGATGACTTTTTAAGATTTCATTTCAAATTATTTTTCTTGATATAATTTTGTGTTTTTAGTTACATGTTTCTCTTACAACTTTCTTTGGCCAACCATATCTTAGGATGTCTTGTTTTCCATAACATTCATTTAGCAACATATTTTTACTACCTACTCTGCCAAGTACAGTCCTACAGGATGGCCTTCCTACAAATAATAAAATATATTTACTTTCTGCATTTAAAGGTTTTAGGGTCTGAAGAGACTGTATATACCTATATGAATATATTTTAAAATTAATGAACATCAATATATATTAGAGAAAATGCATACATATATGAGACAGACTGAAGTCCACCCAACTCAGAGTTTTGAATTGAAGGTGTCTAGTTAATTACCATTGAAAATGAAAGAACACACAAAGGCCTGAGTTTGATCCCTGGTACCGCCAGAGAGAAAACATGTAATGATATAAAGGATCTGAAAATAGTGGTAGAAAGGTGAAAGAAAGCATTATGAACATGAGTCAACCCTTCAAGTTGTGCAGTGAGCCTGAATTATGTGTGCTGTGATGTGCCAACGTGAAAACAAAGAAAATTAAGAAGTAGATCCTTCCCTCAAAGAGCTTAACTCTAAGGGCAATTATGTATCTTTTCTTTTCATTGGTACTGGAAATGAACCTAAGACCTTTTCACTGAACCACATCCATAGGCCTTTTTTTTTTTTTTTTTTTGGTCTTGCTTTGTAGTTCAGGCTGGTCCTGAGATCACCATGTAGTCCAGGCAAGCCTTGAACTCACAGCAATCCTCATGCCTCTGCCTCTGCCTCCTGAGTGCTGGGACTATAGCCATGAACCACCACACCTGGCACTGTGGTACGTGGTATGACTGCTGGTGAATGTGAGTCACCAACCCTGGTATTGTTGTATGTGGTTACCAGAGATCAAACCAGGGACCTGCACTTGCTAGGCAGGCACCAGAACCACTGAGGTAAATATCTGGCCTCCATAGGCCTTTTTAAAAGTTTGTCTTACTTTGAAACAGAATCTCACTATATTGTCCAAGCAAGGTATGGATTTTTGTTCCTTCTGCTTTAGCCTCCCAGAGTGCTAGAATCATAGGCATGCATTATCCAGCTACCTAACTTATAGTTAAAAGGATTAAGGTGGCATATTTTTGTGGGAAAAATGAATTCCATGGAGTGTTTAAGTAATTGTACTTTAAGTCCAGCAACTGTCTCACCCATCTTACCTACATTAAAGGCAGATGCTTGCAGTGTTTTTCCAGATGTGACAGTTTCTTCCTTTTCATAAGGATTTTCCTTTTTTGCATATATCTGACTAAGTTCATCCAAATGTATGGAGGTTGTGTTGACTGATGTGACAATGAAGATGAAGTCAGATCAGCCTCTAAGTCATAAGGGAGTTTAAATACACATGATAACAGCATACCATTCTGCTTCTCTATAGTTAAGGAGGTCCATAAAAGTCGTTAGATCAGGTGTTGAGCAGTTAAGAGTAAAATGGTCTAAGAATAACTGTGCAAGTTGAGATATAGCAAAAAGCAAGATAATGAAAGAGTGCATGGGAAGTCAGAAGTTATTCAAAATACAGTACTGTGCTCATCTAGTGAAGCATAGGTTTAAGCCTTCTGAATATACACAAAAGTCCCATTTTCTAGATGAGAAAACTAAGAGCTAAGATATTTGATACCAAAGCCACAGAGAGGAGGCTAGAAGTCTAAAAGCCCTTCTCTGGAAATTTCTATTAGTACTTTTGGAAAGTAAGGTTATATTTGAATTCGGAAAGCTGATTTTAGGAGAGTTTGACCACATATCATAAATGCTAAGCTACAACTAAAAACTTACAATGTCTTGAATAGTAATACAGAGTAATTGTATGCTTAGTAAAGGTTTCTACAATGCAAGACTGCATGATGTGTGTGTGTGTGTGTGTATGTTTGTTGTATTGCTAGGGATTGAAACCCAGGCCTCAGACATTTAAGGCAAGCAATCCATCACTGAGCCAGAATACAAGATTTGAGTGACTAAGATAGTAAGACAGTTTCCTTATGTGGAAGTTTTAAATATTTTATAGGGCCTTTGCACTTGCAGTGTAAGAATATTCTCCCAAATACATTACTTCTTTCCTTTGAGAGGACATCACCTTCTCAGTGAGGTCCTCCCTTGCATTCTATCCATGTCTCACATTCTCTTCCATCATTCCTTAATGAAGCAGCTTCTTTATCTTCATTTCACTTTCTTGTGAACACTGTTTAAAGAATTTTATCTACTCTAGTTGGTATGCTATGGCATCTCATCTTTATTCTAATATTTATTTCTCCAGTAACTAATGATATAGAATGTTTTTCCATGTTGCATCAGCCATTTTGAGACCTGTTTTCATATAATGGTTATTCAGATATCCTATTTTTTATTGTTATCCATTCTTTAAGATTTCTATATAGATTATAGATATGAGGCCTTTATCAAATGTGTATTGGAAATACCTTCTCTTGTTCTATTGTTTGCCTTTTCATTCTCTTAACAATACCTTTCATGAGATGAACTTGTTAATTTTGTATACTAAATTTACCACTTCTTACTCTGATCAGTGCTTTTGCTGTCCTCTTTAAGAAAACTTTTATAAGTCCAAAGCCACATAGGAATATAATTATTATGATATTTCCTAGAAAGCTTATCACTTGCCTTTCCCAGTTACTTCTACTGTCCCCCACCAAGGAATTGAATTTTGTGTCTAGTGTGAGTTAAGATTTAAGTTTCATATGTTCCATATGGCTATACAGTGGAACCAGCAATATTGGCTGACAGAGTAATCTTTCTTCAGTGATCTGTAATGTTACTATTCTCATAAATTAAGTTCTTACAAAACTGTAGTCTTGATTCCAAATTCGCTGATCTCTTTTGTTGATAGATATTTCTATTGTCCTTGTACTACAGTCTCTGGATTATTGTAGCTTTTAAGGCAGTCTTGATCATAAGTGGAACAAGCTGTCCAACTTGTTCTTAAAAAGTATCTTGCTTTCTTTAGCTCATTACTTTTCCTTGAAAACCTTAGAAATAGTGTATCAATTTCAACATCAACAAAAAACCTGGGATTTAGATGAAAAATGTATTACATATTTTTCATTATATTCTTGTATGTATTACATATTTTATCTAAATTCAGTTTTTTTGTTGCTATTTTAGAAAATTAGATTTCTTCAATACTAAAATTTTAATTCATAAACTTGCTATGTATCTCATATTAATGATATTTAAAATTCCTTGTGTAATTTCCTGGGAATTTCAAGAACATATAAATCAAATAGCATAACATTTATAAAAATCAAGATTAGAAGCAATGATGAACTGGAAAGGATATGCTCTGTCCATCTGACATATTTTTAAATATAAATGATAGTACAATCCCAGTAGCCACTTGCTATCAAAGCAGTTGAATTTGCCACGTATGCCCCTCGCCAGTATTTGTTCTTGCCTGATTTCATGACACCAGCCATTCTTTGTGGAGTTAAATAACTGATGCACTTATCTTTTCTATATTCTGAATCCTGTTTTGTGGGGCTTAACCAGGCCAAAACCATAAATATATGAATCTAACTCCCAGGGAAAGATTCCTAGACAAGATTTGGTACCAGGATGTGGCTAGTGATCACTTAATAAGAAAGTATGTACTTATATCCAAATCAGAAGTGTCCAATAAGAACTGGCCTGGCAGCTTGACCAAAGCTAACATAATCAGAGCTTTCACCCAGCACAAGGAGAAAAAAGCTGTCACTGTAACTGAAGACATATTCTGTTCCTAGCAATAATCAGGACTCTAGAGGTTTATTCATGAATAAAAAACTAATAATCAGTATCCACAAAATCAATAAAGGTATGGAAGAGATATATCAAACTCAAGAAAGAAACAAAAAAACCCTAGGCCTTTGAAAAGTTCAGTGAAAGTGGAAAACAAAAGAAAACTAATTATTAGAAGTAGTATCTACTAGCTTTAGAAATAGTATCTGATAAATGAAGTATCTATCTTAACAAACAGCTTATGTATCTTAACAAGCTGATTTTTTGAAAGATAAATAATTATAGTACAAGTAACTTGGTATGATTAATCAAAAGCTCTAAGCATGTGCTTATTAAGCTGAAAAGTGGAGCTGAGAAATTTTTAGACAACCCAGTGCAAAGCTCACAGAGAGACTGGAGAGTAGAGAAGTCTATTTCATTTAATTCCCTTAATTTCTCTTTTTGATTTTGAAGATTCCTCAGCTTTATGTGATTGTTCAATATTTAGGAGATAGAGGAAGAGGACACATTTGAAATCATAGCAGTAGGTGACTAATAGAAAAGATTGAGAATAATGCCATAACAGAATTAGAAGGTATGTGGGAAATGAAGCAAGTTTTTAAATTTTCTGTACTTTATTTTTTAAAATTGATGTGATTGGCACCTTTTATATATAGATTATGGTTAAATTCAACATTGAGGGTTTGTATCAATACATGACACATCTTGATTCTCATTTTTTCCCATTTTTCTGACCTCCCTACAACTCCACCCCAAATACATAACTTTGCTTCCTTTTTTAACATGAATTTTTTCTTTCCCTTCTTTACTAGTTCATACCCTACTTTTTCCTTTGAACATTCTCTTTCTATTTCACATTATCTATCATACATTTCACATTTGTCTATCATACATCATTTACACCTTCAATTTCTCATAACAGAGAAAAAATACGGCATTACACATCTGTGTCCTTTTTATTTCACTTATGAGTATGTCCTCAAGGTACATCCAGTTGAGTATAAATGACTCAAATTTATTGTTCTTTACGGCTGGTTAGTACTGCATTTTTTTAAAAGAAAGACACCATATCTTCTTTATCCAGTCTCCAGTTGATGGGGATTTGGGCTGTTTCCAAGATTTAGCTGTCAAACTGAGTTGCCATAAACATGGCTGTACATATGTTGCCATCATATGAATCTTTTAATTTTTTTGTGTATATACCTAGCAGAGGAATAGCAGGGTCAAATGAGATTTTTAATCCTAATTTTTTTAGGCATCTCCACACAAATCTCTGCAGTGGTTGCATCAGTCTACATTCCCAGAAACAGTGGAGAATGGTTCCTTTCTCCCCACAGCCTCATCAGCATTTGTTCTTGGCTGATTTTGTATTAGCAGCCCTTCTTTGTGGAGTTAAGTAACTGATGCACTTATCTTTCCTATATTCTGAATCTTGTTTTGAGAGGCTTAAGAAAATAAGGGTGTATCCTTCTACTCATTTTTACTATTACTAAAATTAGCAGTTTTTATTTGTAGCCCTCTTGAAAGAGTCCCTTTAACTCCATACAATACACCCATATCTCTACTGAGTTAACATCTTGAAACAATCTATACTGTCTCTGCACTAGGAAGGGTGAGGAATTAACTAAGCTAATATACATTACTACAGGGTAAGCAACTGTTAACTAATTTATTCTTACAACAATCCTATAAGTTATATTTTACTGTATTCATATTTAATAAACAGTAAAGTTGAGGCAGAAATTAACTAAGCTATTTAAATAGCTAGCCTGGAGTGATGGAATACACTTGAGCACAGGGACTTTTATGCCTCTCTTTTATCCTTTTGAGAGTATGGCCTTTCTATAGGTCAGCAGTGTATGTATATCTTAAATCTGTTACTGAAGAACTATATAAGAATAGAGGTTCTTTTTCAAGCTACTTAGCTCTAAAATATTAAGTAAGTAATTTAAGTGTAGAAATTTTGTAACTTTATTTCCAATAGAATTTTGATAGCAGCAGTTTCTCATTACTGATTCCTATCAAATACTAGGAAGATTCTG
This sequence comes from Thryonomys swinderianus, assembly GCA_004025085.1. Lineage (NCBI taxonomy): Eukaryota > Metazoa > Chordata > Mammalia > Rodentia > Thryonomyidae > Thryonomys > Thryonomys swinderianus. The sequence goes on from PVIC010042656.1 coordinate 8,818, forward strand.
GCATCATATCCAGTTTATTAGTGCAGATGTTCCTTGTTTAAATACCTACCTGTTTAACAGCTGCTTGAACTTAATGATCAAAGTGTGCTAGGTGGACTTATGACTCATTTTCATTTTTTTACAGTTCTGAATCTTGTATCTAGACCCTCACTGTCTTTTTTATGCAATATATCTTGTTTATACAGGACTGTAATCTTTGCTGGGTTTTCTGTAAAATACAGTATGATAGTTTTAGGTTCTGTTATACATTCCAGTACCATATGTAAGAGTTATGCAAATAAAAGCAAAGGCATTAAGTTGGAGTTTCCTTGGACCATTTGTTTGTTTTGAATATTGTAATGTACATATCAGATGCAGTTCCTCATTTAGTGACCAATTTAATTAATGACCTGGAATGGAACTCAGTCATTAAATGAGTAATGTCCATAATTGTGAAAATAATTCCTCAGTCCTAGTAAAACAGTGTGAGTGTAAAATAACTTTATAACATTAATTCTAACTTATAAGTAAATTAATTTTTTAAAAGCAACACTTTAAGTTAAAATGTAAGGTAAACCACAGCTTTTTTTCAAGGGTCCAAATGGTAGTAACTACGCAGGTGACCTGTAAACTGCTCTTTGTAAGCGACTGACTTTGGAAACAAAACAGTGCTGAGAAAGCCACCTCTGCCTGTTCAGAATTGGATATTTGTTAGTATCATGTTTTCACTCCAAATAAAAATATCACTAGAAAAAAACAAAGAAACAAAATGTTTTCCTCTTTCCCCAAATAAAACATTCTCTTGGCTTGAGTCCCACAAATATGTTGAAAAAAATATGTTGAAACAAACCAAAACTTTCAAATCAGATATAAAATCCAAAATTCTGTGTAAGAAAGCTGATTTATTTTATAAAATAAAACCCACATCTTCCTTATGACAAATTTCATTCATTTATGTGCAAATGGACACAGCTTGAGGACACACTAATAAGTGAAATAAATAGATCACAGACATGTAAATACCGTATCTTTTCTTTGGTATAAGAACCTATAGATGTAAATTAGTTCTAGAATGTATGATAGATATTGTGAAATAGGAAATATTCAAGAGAATGTGGTAGGGGAAAGTAATGAGGGGAAAGAATATGATTTGAAAAGAAAAAGAAACCACATGTACATAGTGGGTGGGGGTTGTAGGATGTAGTGGGGGGGGTAGGAAGGGATATGGGTAAAAATGAGAATTAACTCATGTCATATACTGGTACAAATTCCCCAATGTTGAGTGTGATTGTGAGCTGTATGTAAAATGTACCAGTAAAAAATTCATTAAAAAAAAAAAAAACTGATTCAGCCTGGCATGGTGGTTTACACCTGTAATCCCAGCACTTGGGAGGCAGAGACAGGATTGCTGAGTTCGAGGCTTGCCTGGGCTACATAGTGAGCTCAGGGCCAGCCTGAACTACAAAGTGAGATCCTGTCTAAAAAAAAAAAAAAAAAAAAAAAAAAGCTGATTCAAAGATCTTCACAGAGAAATGGTAGGTCTCTAGTGTCTTATACCTGAACAGTATCATCTTTAAATATATTTTAATGCCCTATTATAAATGCCTTATTTAGAAATTAACCTAAACTTTAAAAACCAAGTTTGTGTACTTCACTTGTGCAGTACATAAAATTTGAGAAAAGAGGGTTTTAAATCCTTAAACTCATTCACAAATGTTGTCTTCATTATTTTTTTTCATTTGTTGCTTAAATTATAATTGATTAATAAATTAATTACATTTTTTAAACAGTGAAAAGCCATGTTTTAAAAACAGTAAATTCATTCTGCAATATGTAGAGAGTTTTTCAATTTTTTTAGTTTATTTTTATCTTTATTGGTTTACTTTATGTACACATTATGATCATATTCAATACTGGGAATTTGTACCAGTATATGACACAATTTAATTCTCAGTTTTTCTATTCCCCTCCCTACCCCACAACTTCTCACCCCTAAATACATAAGCTTTGTTTCCCTTTTTCATTCCCATCACATTTTTTCTTTACTCCATTACTCACTCCTCCACTACATTTCCCTTTGAATATTTTCTATTTCATAATATCCATCATACATTCTAGGGCTCATTAACATCTTCAGTTTCTCATACCAGAGGACAGATACAATATTTACACCTCTGTGACCTATTTATCTCACTTATGAGTATGTCCTGAAGGTACATACATTTGAATAGAAATGACTCAAATCTAAAAAATTCTACAATAAAGTAGATGTAAGTGGGATTGACATTATGTTCATAGTCATTTAATAGCAGTTTAAAATATAAGAAAAATTGTTAATCTATGGATACATAAAACATTCAGCCTAATAAATATTTACAAAATGATCACACCTATGTAACTATTAACTAGTTCAAGAAATAAAATATTATAAAGACTATAGAAGTCTTCCCCCTCTGCTTTGTATCTAGCCTAGCACTATTCCTTCATCCTTTCCAGAAAGCAAACACAATTCTCTTTCTACCACAGATGAGTAGTTTTGTCTGTGTCTGCTATATAGATGACAGTATTTGGCATTTATTCCTGTGCATTCTGTGCCTGTCTTCTTTCATATTATTTCCATCAGCATTATATTATGGTTATGAACTCATCATGTTGTTGGATGGGTATTTTTTTCTTCTTTTTCCTGAATTACTTGACTTATGGATATGCTACAATAATAGTTATCTATTCTGTGTTATACATTTAGGGTTTATGTCTAGATAATGCTACTATGAGCTTCTTGTGTAAATATTTGATGCAAAATCTGTGCTTTTTTCACTATAAGGAATTACTGGCTTTTCTAAGATAAAAAATTTTGGCATTCCTATCCACAGTACTAGATTTTCAGCTGCTTCATAGCCTCCCTAACACTTTATATCAATCTTTTTAATATCTGCCATCCTAGTGAATATGTAAGGATAATTTGTGTTTTTAATTTACAGTTTTCTGATCACACAGTTTCTGGCCATGTGGTTATTCTCTCCTGTAAAGTGCCTGACCAAGCCTCTCGTGCATTCTTTTGCATGATTATCTGTCCTATTTTTTAAATGCCTGGGATGTTTACTATTTTAAATGTGAGCTCTTTGTCATTTATGTATATTGTGGTACATCTTCCATATTGTAGCTTTTCTTTTTACTCTACTTAATGGTACCTTTTGATGAATAATTTATTTCTTTAGTTTGTTTTTTGTTGTTGTTTCTTGGTCTTTTATAGTTAATTATTTCTGTATCTCATTTAAGAAAAAAATCTGTTTCTCACCATCGTGGAGGCCATGTATGTCTCAAAACAGTATTGTCTTATCTTTCACATTCTAAATGTGGACTATGAACATTTTCATAAATTATTCTTCAAAAAGATCGAGCCAATTTATATGCCAACTAAAATGGGGTTATGAATTCAACTTCCTTATACACTTGCCAAGACTTACTCTAACTGGCTGTTATTAATATTTTTTCATTATTATAACTGAATTAGAACTTTTTATTACTTCTAAAATTTATGAAATGTTCCAGGCATAATAAAGATTATTATTATTCTGAAGACATTTTATAACACCCACATATAAAAACCTGTTATAAATTAATATCTAAAAAGAGAATTATATTTCTTTGGGGAAATCCCCCAATTTAAAACTCTGCATCAAAAAATCGTGAACCTCATTTTTCCAATGGAACAATGGAAGAATAATCTCTAACACATGAAAAAGCAGTAAAGGGTTTCTTGATACTCCTGTAATAGCATTTCTTGGTGCACATACACAGTATATCAAGTTATGTAGAGAAAAGGAGACCAGTCACAGTCACAGACAACCTTCAGTCACTCCAAAGCTGTGGGTAAGAGTGGATTTTTCAGTGTCCCCCCTGTGAATTGCTGTTTGGAAGGTTGTGTATGTGAGTAGGATAGCTAGTATTCCCAGAGTAGTAGTGCAAAGTTGTCAATGCCTACAGAACATTTGGAATGGAGGCTAAAGTAGAGATAGAAGCCCCCTCCCAGCGTTATTACTAGTCAAAGAAAAGCAGTCTGGCATTGCCTGCTAACGGGGCAGGAAACTTAACTCAGCCTCCTCAGGAAATAACTTTGGAGTGGGAACTTAAATTCCCTAGCAGACACAATTTGTTTAAAATGAGACCCAATTCAAGATATTTCTTCTGCTGTTGAACACTATTTAAATCTCATATGTGAAGAAAAGAAGTTACTAATTATTTTGATTACTTCTAGGTCAGGAGAAGTTATAGGAGGGTTCTGAAATTAGAATTTCACATTCTTTGCCTCTTAGCATTGTGTTCTACCACCTAAGTATGAATGCTTGTAGATAGCATATTTGTCAGAGAATGAGCAAACAGGAAGTAACAGGAAAAGTTCACCGGACCCAGATATATATTCTTAAATACAATTATACTTGAACTCAAGAAAATAAAAGCCTACCTGTGAAATATGAAGAGTTTGAAACTCAACTTTTGAAATGCAGTAACTCAAATGTTCATAATTCTTGCAGCAAGCAAGTTCTTTATAAATTGAAATCTATTTATGACTAAATCTTTAATACATGCCTAGCGATTTCCCCTTTAACCTTTTGTTTTTGGTTCACTTTTAAGTACATGTCAAGATATCTTGCTTTAGGATAATTTTATTTTTCTTGTACTTAAATAAAAATATAACCAATGAACGTTGAATGGTTTACTTTAATACTCTCCAAATAAAATACATCTGATATTTCAAGAATGGCTTCTAGCTTAGTCATACTGGTTATTTTATAACTTTATTTTTCAGTACATAAAAAAGAAATAATAAATATGAACTTAGAAAAAATAGCCTGAGATCCTCAATGAATTTCCATTCTGTTTTCAATGTGCTTTTATTCTAAACATGTAATATATAGTAAATCTTTAATCTATTTTATTGGTAGAGCTGCTCACTCATCTTCCAAGCCTTCTTTGTAATTCACCACTAACTGGAACACCTTTATAAGAAACTACCTTCTGAAATTCCTTGATAGCTGAGTTTTGTAAAGTGAGTGATCATCCAAGGATTGAGTTCATCCCAAGAATTTTTCTGTTTTTTACTATTTTATTGCTGATATTTGGTCTCATCAGATGTAGTTTTTATGGTTTCTTGCTTCTTTATCAGGTGCCTTAGAAAAATGAATATCTGAGAAGCAATAAAAACCCTTTAAAAACCAAGATTTGTCCTAACTGTACTTTTTATAAACTACCCTCTAAAGTAGACTAACCTGGACAATATTCAAATTTCAAATTTGAAGAGTCTCAAGTGGGAGGATCACTTCCACTCAAGACTCTGAGGTCAGCATGGGCAATCCTGTCTTTATAATTATTTGTTATTAGAGTTGTAATTTTCCTAAACTTAGGAATTTGTATTTTTCATCTGCAGCTATTATTAAATATAAGTAATTTGAATTAAAATATATTATCTTGGTCTACCTCCTTATGTAAACATTAACAGGTCCCAATTACTGGTTCAGCATATGCGACCTTGTGGAAAGAGCCTACTAGTCTCATGTTCAAGTTCTGCCTACCTGCAAGACAGATAAATGTCACTGCCACTTGAAGGTGCCCAAATGTCAGACATTTCTTTTATTATTCCTGAAAATCCTCATCAAAGTCATGTTCTAACTATCTGTGTCACTAAACTCATGTTATCTTCCACTGTAGGCTGTTTTATTTATACATATGTGAGTTTCATGCTTTCTAACATGAAGTGTCACAGACTTATTTTAACCTCCGCTCTTATTTATCTTTTCTGACTATTGTTTGATGGCCATTGTAATTCCCATAAAGTTTATATGCCAAAGGAATAAAGGGAAGACTTAAGAAGCAAATGGATTCTGGGAAATAAACTGTGGAAAGCTAATATTGAGAGTGGGTGGCAATTAGGTAGAAATGGAATTTCCTGGAAACTAGTAGATTCTTTCTCTTATTCTTTCAATTCTCCTCTATACCTCCAGGCTATACTCATTTTCAAATGTTCCAATTTGTTTTCCATATCCTCAAAATAAATGGCTTTAGACATAAACAGCCTAATGCCATATGTTTTGTTGTTTTGCTTACACAAGACTAGCCAAGGAAATTTTCTAATATTTAATTGGTTTTCAAATTATTTATCCTTCATGTTAAAAGAGAAAACAGTATTGACTGTGTAATAGAAAATACTTAAACTTCCAGTGGCTTCACAGAAAGTCATTTTTATAGGCAGTCTTCCATAAATAGATATTTACATAATTTTGATGCAAAAAAACTATACTAGGAAGATTCATTTTCCATACAAAAGAGAAAACCAAAAGACCTTTTCCATGACAAGATAAAGATAAGCATCTTTTCCCTATAAAACAACTGAAGGTCCATCAACAAATAATATACTAATGAGAAAATATATTACAAATTATTAGGCACAGGATGAAAGAATAGTGAGAGTATTGTAGCATCACCTGAGAAAATGGTATTTTACCAGGACTTTTTCTCGCCATCAGTCAGTTCTAAGTTGTCCCCATAAACAGCATACAACTATGGGCAAACTCCCTTTCCCACCCCTGAAAACCAGTGCAAGACAGTGACTTAGTGTATAAGAAGTTTCTTTTTTCCATTAGCCAGAGGAAATCAGAAACTCTTGGGAGTTCTGTTACCTGCTTTACAAACAAAGAGTCCCGAGTTTGATCCCCACTGCCCCTCCCAAAAAAATTCATTCAGAAATTGTCTGATTAACAGAACCAAGTAACGATCACTTTTTTTTAAAATTGAATTCTTTATTGGTACAATTTATATACATCTCAAAATCACATATAACATTGGGAAATTTGTACCAGTATATGCCACAAGTTAATTCTCATTTTTACCCATATCCCTACCCACTCCCCCCTCCTCCCCC
>PVIC010042657.1:0-15723 GCA_004025085.1 Thryonomys swinderianus
GGAAGTCCCCTCTGACACCTGATGCCTGACAGGAAGTCCCCTCTGACACCTGATGCGTGACAGGAAGTCCCCTCTGACACCTGATGCGTGGCAGGAAGTCCCCTCTGACACCTGATGCCTGACAGGAAGTCCCCTCTGACACCTGATGCCTGACAGGAAGTCCCCTCTGACACCTGATGCCTGACAGGAAGTCCCCTCTGACACCTGATGCCTGCACAGTCCTATAAGACAAGCCAGTTTATAGGCATCTGTCCTGATGTAGCTCTTCTTATTAAGCTTGATGACTGTCCTTACTGGTCACGTTTCATGGTTATTGAAGAGAAGGAAAGCATTCAAAATGGGCTTTCTAAGAACCATATGTCTTTTGGGGTACAGCTACTTACAAAGTCCCAGTTTTAAGAAATAACTAGGAAAAAGTACACTTTCTGTTTTGCCCTTTTAAAGGCTGCACTAGTAGAGAACAGGAGGAGAAGAGAAGAAATCGAGAGGTGTAGCACGCGTGGGTTTTTACTCAGATACTGTAGTGGTCAGCCTGAGACTGGTACGTGTGAGTGCCGCTCCTGCCTGGCGCTGGTGCAGATCGATCGCCTCCCGGGCCACAAGGGCTTAGTCGGGCTCAGCCTTCCCTGCCCCGCGCTATTCTGAATCTCAGAATAACTCAAGCTCTCCCCAGGGCCACGGACAGCTTCAGAGGAGGGGCCAGAGGGAAAGGGTTAAGGGAAGAAAAAAACAAACCCTCCATCCCAAATCTGTGATCTGGAATAAGAGAAGCAAAGCAAGTTCTTAGGCGGTGGCCTTTTAAAAATTTGCCTCTATGCATTTCGCTGCGGTTTGTCAGTGAGATCAGACCAGAGCACCGGTCTCCTGCTAAGGGGAGCCGCGCTCTCAGGCGCGGGCGGTACCGCCGGAGGCCGCCCGTCCGCGGACTCGCTTCCTCCGGGTCTGGGCTAGCGGACTCGCGCAGCGGCCTCAAGTGCCCCTCGTAGCCTCTCGCTTCTTGCAGCAGGAATACGCCGAGCTGTTCTCAGATGTCTGCTCACCGTGAGGAAAAGGACAACAGAAGCTTGTCTGAGGCAAAAGGGAGAAGAAAAGATTAAGCCCTTTCTTTAATCTTGCAGGGAAGCAGAGGAAATTACCTCCGTGGTGCTGCTCCTGGCAGGAACAGCAGCGCCCGTGAAGAAACTCGCTTCTCTGAGACGAAAAACTGTTAGGACTCGGAACTGGGGGCTCTGTATTTCCCTTGTTGCTTGAACACTGTGAAGTTTCCGTGCCGGGGAGAAAGTCTAAAAATACCGCAGCCTTTTTATTCAGAACCAAGGAACAAAGCTGGAAGGGGAAAAGACACATGAAATTTTAATGTCTTCATTTTTAAACTCTAAATCAAAGCCAGACTTTGGGAGTACTGTTTTTTTATTTTTATTTTTCATTTTTGGCAATACCAGGGAATCGAACTTGGGCCCTTGTGCTTGACAAGGTAGGTGAGGTACCATGGAACTAAATCTGCAGCCCTTATTTTTATTTGTAACAGACCATGTGGAAACATGGTAACACATCTAAATGATACCAAAGGAAACACATCGGAAAGCGGCTCTGTCTTCCCTCTCTGCCTCCGGCATTCCGGTTCCTCCCGCTGAGGCAGCCTCTGACGTCTGGCCGTCTCGGCAGGGCCCTCCCTGAGATCCTCTCCGCGGGTGAGAGCTCACACGCTCTCACACACGTACACACATGTTCTTGTGCTGCTCTTTTCCTCTGTTTAGCTTAACTGTATTCTCTAGGCACGTTCTCCAGACCTTTGCCTTTCTTCCCTTACAGAGATATCTCAGAGATAATTTCACACCAAGACACAGAGACCAGTCTTCAGTTTAATAGTTGTCTCATATCTTCCTAATGCAAGATTGGGCTTCTTCTCATTCATATGCCACTAGAATCTGAGAATGACTGTGTATCCCTCTAGCTACACACATACACACACACACACACACACAGAGAAATATACACACATATATAAAATATTTATGAATCTCAAACTGCTGTAATATAATTGATTTTCACATCTCTCTTTTTGTGTGATTATAAATTACTCCCACTGTGAGCAGCAAACTTTAGTGGACTTCACTGTATTTTAGTTTTGAGAAATTAATTACAGCTCAGAGTGGACTGCCAAATACGGAATGTTGGTTCCTTGTGGTTTCATTACCTGTCGCTGACCTAGTTGTGTCTCCACACAGCCGATAGATCAGTTCTTTAGCAAATATGACCCTTCCTGCTACAATGGTAAGGTCACAAAAGTCACCTTAACAGCACGAAGAAATCAATTCCAAAAAATTGTCTGGTAACCACCTCTGACTTAGGGCTTTCTGAATGCATAGAATTTCTGCCTCTGCACTGATAGGGTGATACATATGCATGTACCGGACCGCAGCTCCCTGGGGCTGTGGCTCTCAAAACCCTGAACAAGTAGAAACTGGAACACATTTGAAGTGAGACTGAAGGCTCTGGGAATATTGGAGCTTTTCACTTTTATTTTTAAAATAGCAGGTATGTTTTGAGGGCTAAATAGGAATCTAGCCCTGTAGGGTCGGTGAGATAGACCTTCTTCTAACAAGATGCAGGCCGCTCAAAGATACCAAAGCTGCCATTAAAAGCTGGAAGCTTCCTGCTTTGGTAGAGGAGCTAGAGAATGTTTGCTCTTCGGTGGTAAAAGGAGAACAAAGGAGAAAGGGAGGCGAGCAGTACCCAGGGGAAAAGGACGTGGCTTGGGAATGAGATTTATTCTGTAATTCCTTGTTTCCCTTTTGCTTCCACCGCATGACTTCAGTTAGATCTGAGTCAGAACAATCCAAGTCAAACTTAGGAAGAAAGAAAATCTATTTGTTTCACAAAATTACCTTGGGTTAGGGGCTTAAGAAATATGATCACACCTATTTGAACTTCACACATAGCCTTTGTTTGCCCCTTGGCTCTGTTCTTGGCTCCAAATGAGAGCAGTTTTTGCCCGGGTCTTCGTCCCAGGACGTCCCAGGCCAGAGGCCGGCAGACGGAAAGTTCAAATGAAAGTCCTGGGTGCACAAAGATGTGAAGTCAGAGAGATCTTAAGAAACTAATGACGGAATAAGTATTTGATGCCACCAAATTAATAAATGACCAAAACAATCTCTCACAAGACATATGACTTTGACTCAATTTCTGCTCATCCGTCTTTTCTCATTTATAAGGCACGATTGAACTTGAAAATATGACCACCTTCATTCCAAACGAATTTCACTTCTACCCCTTTTCCTTTGCTTCGTTCACATTTAGTGAGAACTTACACTATCAGGCATTCCCCTGTTCTCTATTCTTGATTTCTTGTATTTTAATATGTGTGAGAAGCAGATATGTGTCTAGAAGTGGAAATATGATATAAAAAATCTAATAGACATAAGAACACAAAAATATAGAAATTAACTTATTTATGGTGATAACATTGGATTCCAGTTTGAAAGTTAGTAAGAGTGTGACAGGTCTGTGGTGCCAACATAAACAGTATTAATGTTGAAATAAAAGTGTTAAACTGGAATTAGTGAAAATGGGAATGTACAGTGGACACCCTTACCTATCTATTGATTCACTGGGGTCATTTACAGGATTATTGTATTTTCCAAGAGGACTGAGGACAATATTAGGACAGGTTAAAATGTTTTAATTCACTAAATGAACATAGGCAAGCATGATTTTTTAGCACATATCAAGGAAATGAGTTAGGATATAAATACTGATTTATAATTAAGTGATCATTTTAATTTAAAATTATCAAGAAATGAAATTATCAGGGAATGACTTAGCTAAACTGAACTAAATCACACAAGCACCATCATCAGTAGGAAAAGGGCATAGTAATTTGTAGCATATATCTTGAAGCAGTTAGAAATCAGTTTAACAAAAGAGATTGGATTTTTTTTTCTATAAAACCTGGAAACTTAGAAATGTCCCTTGTGATGGATTATATGCTCATACCTGAAGTCAGAGAAATGAAATGGAAGTTCACTTAAAGCCCTAGGGTTCTCACATTCTAACATTTTGTTTTACTTCAATAGCAGTTCTATGAAGTAACTTTACCCCAAATGAAAAATTGCACCTATATAATAGTTGATGCTGATTAGGAGAAAAAACGTAGTGGACGAAGGAACTATTTTAAAGAATACAAAGAAAATCCCATTCTTCACAAATCTGAAGGAAAATGAACAATTAGAATTATCAAGAAAAAAGCTAGATTTTTATTCTCACAAATGCCACAGGACATCAAAGAAATGATTGGTGGAAAGACATGAGCTATTGGAGCAGAAGAGAATTAAGTAAGGACCAAAGATTGGGCTTTCTTACTCTACTATTCTTTTCTAACTCTATTCTTTTCTAAAGGAAACTCTTAAAAGAATATATGTATTCACTTTTCTAAGGAGAGTTAATTACAGCCCTATTTAGAAATAAGTGAGTAGTCTATCTTACCCTTTAAAGTTTCTTCTAGACTATTGTGTTTGTATTAAATGCCTTTGGAATTAATGTCAGGAAATTAAATACGTTTTTCTTGTTTTAACACAAAAAGAAAAAAAAGTTTGAAAAAAAGAAAGAGAGGCGACATTTTTCCATTTAATGTTTATTTTCCACAAGAATGTAAATATTTAGTACTGTGATGTTCATACAGGAGATGAATTCTGTTTACTGAAAACAGGCCAGTTACTTCTTGATGCAAAATCCTATAACAAAAACTGGAACATATATCAGGAGGAATGAACTGCGATAGTCACTGTGGCGATGATGAACACAGTCGCCATTCTTACATGATTTCTAGACTAACAGAAGAGATGATTTAGATGGATTCAAGCATAGGATGTTGTGAAACTTCCAAGGAGAGAAAAATCTATCACTGCAGACGAAGCGAAATTCAATATCTATTTGAAAAGTGGGGTTTTTTGGTAAGAAATGGTGGAAGTGGGCTTCCAAATGGAAAGAACAGTGAAAATAGAGACACAAGTGGGAAGCCCAAGGGATGGTGGTGGTATGCCAGTTCTGCTGCAAGAGTCGACTGCACATGTAGTGGTGAGACTTACCAGGAACTGACTTGTCATAAGTAAAGTGCGGTGAAAAATCTATCTAGAAAATTCTGGTTCATCTTTGGAGAAGGAAGAGGCCAACTCATCAGGAAGTGTGACCCGCTCTGTTCCGGGCTCTTCCTACTAGACTATTCTGTTGTGCTATAGTAGAAAAAGTAGAGCTGGTGGGACTATCAGGAGAGAAAGGCGGAGAGAGAGAGAGAGAAGGTTTTCTAAGAGCAGCAGAGTTCTTATCTCTGAGGCTCAATCTTTATTTCAGTTTAGTCTTTTAAGTTTTTTCCCATGCAGCAGACTCTTGGTTTCAAAATTAGCTCCTGTTCCCACATTTCCTTTCATGTAAATAGAACACTTTATTTTTCATCAGATGGAACTTTTGCTAGATTCTTTGACATGGGATCAGTAATTTTTGAATCAACTTACACAGTATATATTTTTTCCTTTCTATAGACAAGCAGGCTCATGGAATTTAAGTAACTGCCCCAAATAAATGGATACTGAGAGTAAAAGACAGGCCTCAGTCATGTGAGAAAGTCCCTTCTGAAGTGAGCCTCCAGGACCATGCCAGCCTTTGGAGAAGTAGAGTCCAGGCTAGCACAGGACTGCACCCAAAGAGGAACTGCCCAGACAAATTCTGCTGGAATTTCTGATAAGAAGGAACAAGAGCTGATAAAATAACTATTTTGACTTTAAGTTAGATGCACTATCTCGTACACATCAGTCAGCCCTCTTTTCTCAATCATGTTGTCTTTGTTCAGTGAGCTACCAAGTGCCGTAGAGCTTGAGATTGCTCATCCCCACGACTCAGAAAAGTTGATTTCCACTCACCAAGACTGATCTGGTTGTGGTCTGTACTGACTGTCACACCTGTCAATAGCAGACCACTAGTAAGTCCCGGATACAATTGCCCCCTCTGGCCAATCAACCAGTAGATTGCACAGGACTATTTCTATCATGGAAGAAATCTCCTTGGGGTAGGTAGTCTTGACCCTCCACTCAGAGCCTTACAGCATGCCTTAGAGTAGCCCTGGGAGTCATCAATGCTGTATAACTAATTACCACAAAGTTATCGACCTAAAATAACTTATATTCATTATCTCAAAATTTCTGTGGGGGCAAGAGTGTGAAATTGTTTATTTTGGCTCTGCAGACTCAACGGGGTGTATTTTTCCATTCAGATCACTGAGGGAAGAATCTGTTTCTAAGCACACAAGGCTAATGAACGTCTATCAACTGTAGAATGTCTTCAGGGCCTGGAGGACACCTGCGATTTCTTGACGTGTGGCTCTCTCTGTAACTAGTTGAAATTGTGGTCACATACTTCTTTGAGCCAGCAGGAGAATCTCTTCCTTGACTTTGTAAGGATGGAATCTCATGCAATGAAATGTGACCATGAGCATGACATCTATTACCTTTGCTTTCTGTTCTGAAAATAAGTCACATAAACACTCCTGGAGAAATTATATAGTGGCCTCACTCATTGGAGGTCATTTTAGAATGTGTTCTCCCATGTGATACTCTATCAAATGTTCCTTCTGAAAAATGAACTCAACCTATTAAAAATCAGTAGATTCATCCTAACAAAACCCATTCCTCTGACCATGTTTCCATTTACTTGAAGCAACTGGTATAACTATGGTATCATCTTCTTAAGGCTCAGTTACTGTATAGCCTGGCTGTCAATCCTTGAAAGTCTGGAGAATGTCCTCTAGTTGTATTTTGAGGGAGTCATTAGAAATGTGTCTTTACTGTAATACATTTTCAAAACTTTAAATGTGCAGCATATATTTTGTTCACATCCTGTATCAGTGGAGGCTACATGTGAAGATGGAGCAGAGAGTTTGGAGCCCTCCATTGGTCCTTATCTTATGGTTCACCCCTTGGTGGAAGCTCCCTTTGTGAGTCTTGTGTTTGCTTCTCAGATTTATTGGCTGGCTACACATTGGTTGCCACGGGTTGTGAGATATTCCAAAAGGCACCTTCACTATAAAAACTCAAGTTATGGAGGCCAGGAAGACCAGTGTGGCTTCTAGGCCATAATTGTAGCTCACCATTCAGCCTTAGAGTTTCCAGCTTGCTTCTGCCTGGGATTGTCTTAGATATAGAATTATCATAAGATAATGGAGAACAAGCAGGTATTGTGTTAGGAAAAATATTTAAATGTTCTGGTATCATTTGCTTTGCTCTTTATACTCTTGTAATCTTCCTTAAGAAGTGAATATCCAAGGTTGTTCCCGTACTTTTAGTTCAGGCCCCCAAACAGATTGTAGCCCACATTTGATCTGGAGCTGAGTTTTGACCAACCACAACAAGATGTTGCTAGTAAACCCATTTAGATCAGCTAACATATATTCATCCTACAGGCCTGTCACTGTAAGAAAAAACTACATACTTACCTTAGGGTATTTATGAGTATGGCCTCAACAGGAGACAAAGGGTAGATTTCGTACCTGGAGAACATTAGTCAATTTTGCTTGTTAGAGCTGGGCATCTGTGGAATAGTTTTTATTACTTCTATAATAACCACAATGTAGCTTGATTCTCTTAAAGTTCTAGAGGCTAGAAATCTAAAATGATCCTAAAAGGATAAAAATGTGTTGGCAGTTTCTCTTTCTATAGAGACACCCTGGGGAGCGTCTGTTTCTTTATCTTTTCCAGCATCCAGGGGCAGCTTGGCTTGGCTTTGGGGTCTTCAGTCGCCAGAGTGCGTCACTCTGATCTCTTTCCTGTTGTCCCATGCCTGCTGTGCTTTGACCCTTTTTCAGTCTCTTCCAAGGACAGTGGTAGTTGTACTGTTCCACCTGGATGATTATAACCTCTCTGTCTGCAGGTCTTTAACTGATAAATATCTGCAAAGTCCATTTTGTCACGTAACATACTTTGGAGCTCTGGGGATGTTCTTGGGGTCCACAGTTCTGTCACAAAAGGGATTCTCTTGGCATGTGGTGGGTGGAAGCCTGGCATGGCGCTGAGCATCTTATCATGGAGTGGGCAGGTCCTGCCTCAAAGAGTATCTGGCAAAAACTCATCCACCCCACGGGATCAGTAACACTCAGGCAAAATGTTTGCCACCAGATTCAATGGATTTCTTTAACTGGCCCTTCTCAGCTTGAGAAAGACATGAATAAAAAAATAAGTAGTTTTGCAATAAAAATCACTCACTGGGTTTTTTTTTTTTGCATTGGAAATAAATTTCTAATTTCTGTATAAAAGCATACAGAGTTAAAGCTAATAAATTTAGTAAGAATGACACTTTCAAATTTTAATTGTGAGTTCCTTCTACTTGGCGATATGAGATAGTTTTGTGAGCCTAAAAATATATTGTAACAGAGGGAGAAAGATATTGAACTTTGCTAGGAGAAAATAAACATGGCTACTTAATCCAAAAGAACATACACAAGTTCCAAGAGTGCACGTGAAGGCAGGGCGCAGTGCGGCCACGCGGGCCGGGGATTCAAGCACGCAGGTGGCGTTTAGCACAAGGAAGCAGCAGGACTAACGTGCGCAGCCCTCCCGGGAGTAGGCCCCTCGTGGGCCCCTTTCCTATGTTAGTGGATGACAGAAAGGAAATCAAGACTCACGCAAACAAGAGCAGATCAGTCAAGAGAAAAATCGAATGGCTCCAGCACAAGCCTCCTCTTGGAGAAAATGGTTTGGGAAGCAGTGTAGGGAAGGTTCTGCAGTGTAAACAGAGGCTATTTAGTAAAGGAAGAAGTGTATGTTTTAACTATGAAAGTTGTCAGCTTGCACGCTCAGGGGTTTGTTGCTGTGCATCCCTGTGTGTCTGCCACGCCTTAGCATCGCTGTGGAAGGAACCCCCCCCCCCCGAGCCGAGTTTCTGAACCACCGAGGCTCCCTGGGGAGCGCCGGTGAGTAAGACCTTTTCCACCTGGGATTCAGTAGAGATCTCTGGGCTTTGCCAAAACGGGCAGGATCGGGGGTAACGCTACAAATTTTAAAATTTGTAATTAGCAAGTAGGTTTCACAAACCACTGTTATGGTTTGTACCTGGATGTTCCCCCAGAGCCTCAGGTGCTCACAGGTGATGTTCTGAGGGGTGACTGGGTCTCAGAAGCGTGACGCTCCTGATGAACTAGCATCTCCCACTGAGCTTGTGCTTACAAAACACCGACGTATTCTTCATCTATTCTTCCTTACTCAGGTGATCCTAACATATCTATGTGGTCTGGCACAGTAAGTGCTGTTTACTATACACAATCTTGCTAGCAGTAATTGCTGAAGTGTTTCCAAATTAGTTTGCTTCGTAACTTTTATGAAATGACAAGCCAGTGCTATGAAAGTACCGAGTATATTACTGACCCTTTGGATCATTAGCATTTGAGGATCGTGAAACTTGATGGAGAAATAATTCAGCCTCTGAAGGTCCAAAGGGACCATATTCAAGTGAAAAAAAAATTAAGCCCCACTGCCTCAAATCAAAGTACACTCTGGTGCAAAGGAAGGAAAAGAAGTTTGCACATTTAAATTTCAAGAACAAGAAAATTAATTTTTAAGGTCCAATTCTTTTGGATTTGGATGTTTTTAGACCTAAACTTGCAAGAAAATTTAATCTCTGAATTTCCCCCTCTAGAACTGTGATAACAATGGATTTACATTCAGTGGGTGCATCCTGTGTTGGCGTCTTATTATTGGAATATCTTCGGAGTATCATCAAATCTCATTACAGGATCCATGTTGTGCTATTTTGGATAGAGTTATTTCATATGGTTTGGGAATCAATATTAAGAGAGGACTAAGTTTGACTTTCAGCAGTGGGTACTGGGTGGGACTGATGGGATTAGTGTTCCCTCTTGAAGTCAGATCCAAACGACTCGCGAGAGGTCCCTGGATCGTGCAGGAAGAGCGGCAGCCAGCTTTTGTGAGACAGCTCATGACAGCGAGAGCTGGTGCGGCAGGATGTTCTCTGAATGAAGAACTTTTAATGAAAGTTGACCACAGAATTAATGTTGAAGTTCAGTGCATAAGACTAGAAAGAGGAAACAGAACTTATGAATGATGCAAGTGAACACCTTTCAACTTCTATTTTTTTATTATTATTATTATGAGGAAGAAGATCAAATAATATTATTCCTGGTCTTTCTTCTTTACTTACTCCAGCCCAGGGCAGGGAAAGAGAGCTGGTTATATGATCTAGACACAAGTCCTTTGTCTTACACATGGTTTGAAAATTTGTAGTTGCTCTCATTTTGTAGTTTGCGTTTTCATTCTCATAACAGTGACTCTCACCGAGCAAAGTCTCTAATATTTTGTCTTTTTTCCCCTGAGGCTGTCCCGCAATCCTCTCCAAGCTGACCTTACACTTGGGATTCTCTCGGCTGCCCAAATTGCTGCTGAGATCACAGATGGGTATCGCCACACCTAGTGTGACATTTCCGATTTGGACGAAGTCTAATTTTAAAATTTTTCTCTGAGAGTCGTATTTTTGCTTCAGTGTTCATAGGCTTATTAATGTTGGTCCTTTTTCTCTAGTAGGAATGTATAATTTAATGTTAGACATTTCATTCTATGTTGTATGCGTGTGCTCCGTGTTGAGTAAGAAATGTTAAAGGCGGTAAGATCAAACCCTGTTTTTGAAAGCTGCATGTTAAATTATTTCAAAACCATTTGTTTATAAAATTGCATTTTATCCATTGAATTTTTTACATTATAAAAAACTCACCTGGAAATATTTTTGTGAATATATTTCTAAACTTTCTGTTCTGTTTGTTTAGCTTACATGTTACCCCTTCACTAAAATGAGACTTTCTTCCAAATAATACCTTTGTTAAATTTATTCCCTCCAAATCTTTTCTTTCCAAATCTATTTTTTCTAGTTTTTTTTTGCCTCCCAAATAAGTCTTAGAGTTATATTGCTAATATCTACAAAGTATTGTTCTAAGATTTTTATAGATAGTCCACTGTCTGTACATCAGTTTGGGGAGAATTTATAACCTTATCATTTTGACTCTTATAATCCAAGATTATAGAATTTCTTCATAGTTAGGTTATCTTGATCAGCATTTAAAACAAATTCAACATACAGCTCTCACACGTGTGTTTGGATTTGATTTTTGCTGTAACTGTAAATGCTAAAAGGTACCATTATTTTTTGTTTCTGATTGTGCATGATTAGTACACCTGACTGATAAAATATGAACTTTTTCTTCTGTGATCTTGTTAAAGTTGGTAGTTTTAGAGACTTTTTGGAGCTTCCTTGGGATTTTCTGCATAGACAATTTCCTAGTTTTTTAAATGTGAATATTTTCATTTATTTCTTTATATATCCTTCTTATTTCTTTTTATTTAAACAGACTTTTGACAGGCTCTTAAAACCAAGGCTACAAAATTCATCTTGAGGGCCTTCTCGGATGATAAAGGCTTGGTTATTTGCACAAGTTGAGACTCTTACAGCGTGTACTTGACAATGAGAGAAAAAACTGAAAACACTTCTACTCTCTCAGGGATGAAACACTGCTTGGATTCCTCCCAGACCCTGAAAAGATGCACTTTGGCTTCATTTGCTTGTGTTCTTAACACTGTACCAGGGGGAAAATCAACTCTTCTATGCAAGAAAATAACATGGTAATAGGCTGCAAATGATCTCTATTACTTTTGTATAAAATGTCTAATACTCAACAGAAAATGCCTAAACATACTAGAAGAGAAGGTAGCCAAAACTTAAGAGGAACAATATTTAATACCTCCAGAGTAATAGCTGATAGAAAGAGTGGAACAGACTTCAGAATAGCTATGCTTAATAAACTCAAATAATTAAAGAGGAGGGCCGGAGATTGAGCTCAGTGGTTCTGGCGCCTGCCTCGCAAGCGCAAGGTCCTGAGTTCAATCCCTGGTAACCACATACAATGCTGGGCGTGGTGACTCACGCCCACCAGTAATCAATACCACATACCACAGTGCCGGGCGTGGTGGCTCACACCTGTCATCCCAGCACTCAGGAGGCAGAGACAGGAGGATTGCTGAGTTCCAGGTTTGCCTGGGCTACGTAGTGAGCGCAGGGCCAGCCTGAACTACAAAGCGAGACCCTGTCTCAAAAAAAAAAAAAATAGAGAGAGGAGGATTTTGAAAGAAGATTAGAAAAAATAAAATATAATACATGATATGTTATTTAGAGATTACATGGTTTAAGAGTATATTATACAGCTGAATGGAGAAAAAGCAAATTGAGAGATTTCAGAGGGAAATAACCCAAAGTGAAGCACACAGTGAAGAAAAGAAAGAAAGCACAGAAAGTGACACAAGAAACATAATACAGTGGTAATGCGTTTACCCTCGGAACTTCCAGGGGGCAAGTGCGTGGTTGGGGGAGGGGCAGGAAAGGAGAAGGAACCCTTTGGCCTTTTCCATTAGGGACAGAAGGTGCTGAACTGGAAATCGGAGGCATTATGAGGTATAAGGACGAGTGAAACTGTTACATGTCATGGTAAAAATGCTCAAAATAAAGAGTTAAAGCCGAGCTGGGGATTTAGCTCAAGTGGTACCACGCCAAACTTGGATGCGCAAGGGTCCAAGTTCGATACCCAGTACCGCCAAAAAAAAAAAAAAGTAAAAGCCTGAAGCATCCAGAAGACTTACTAATATGTGCAACAGTCAGCATGTCAGCTGATTTCAGCAGAGTGAAAAATCCCAAGAAAGAGAAGGATCTTCAAACGTTACAAGAATTCAAAACCAAGAATTCAAAATCTAGCAAAGTGACTTCAAACATGTCAAACAACTGCAGAAACTCATAGTCAAACAAAAGCAAAGATTAATTAACACTGAATAAGAGACTAAGAGGAGGACTGATGAATTCCTTGGTCATGGGTCTCTCTTTAAAAGAAATAATTCAATTTATAAGTAGAAAGTTAGGTTAAAAAGGGACTATTAGAGTGGACAACATAAATAGTAATACATGCTTTTTAATAAGCTAAAAACCACAAGTATCCCAAATTCAGAAAAACTATGCACTGTCTTTAATTAAATAATACTGAATAAAATCTATAATCCTGCTTTTAAACTTACCTTTTTTTCTGTATTTGGAAAAATGTACCTACTACCTCATTTAGAGAACTAGATATTATTAGGAAAATGTACATCAAATATTTTAAAATATGATCCTTTTTTTAGGATGCATAAAACATCACCCACAGATAACTGTGGCATTTATGCTGCTTCTACATTTTTATGCCTCACAAACACTGGGATTCTGACAGATTTTATTTCATAAATTCCCACTTTAAAAGAAGAATGTGTATACTGTGTATTTATACTGCTTCATTATTCAGTATATTCTTGATATGAGAAAACTTCTGCTCTTATTAAGCATCATTTAGAGCCTAATCTTCCATTTATGATCTTACATGTCTGATGAGTCAAAGGATTTTCCACTTTGTAGCTCCTGGTTGCTTTATTAGTACATGTTTGAGTGTATAATGACAATTTAATAGGGGAAGTCGGAACATGCACATCTTAATTACATTTTTTCTTTTTGCTACCTACCCTGCTCCTCCCAACTCTTGGTCCCTTTGCCATTTGCAAAAGCGCTGAGTTTCAATTTTTCCTTCCTCATTTTTCCCCTCTTTCCTTTCCCTCTGTCCCCTTTCATCTACCTCGTAACCACCCATACATTTGAAAAAGACCCCTCTACTTATTTGTCTATCTTCTATTTTAATTTATCCATCTAAATATAAATATCCAACTAAACCTAGATAGTTGTAGATGTATGTTCCTCATATAAGAGAAACCGTGAGATAGTTAAACTTGTGTGTCCAACTTCTTTCACTTAATGTGACAGAAGACTCAAAAGGTGCAGGGTGAACCGCGATCGTGTCAGCTATGATATTAAATGCAATAAACTACACGGCAACACTCGGACGAGGATTGTGAGGCTGGATTAGATACTTCTTATAAACTATGACCTAAAATACCAAAGTGTGGTTATTCAGCAATTTTTACAGTTTGAATGCGTTGTCTCCAAATGGCACCAAGTGATATTACTAAGAAATTTTTAAAAGGTAATTAGGCCAGAAGGGCTCCTCTGTGCTTCTTCCGAAAGGGCCATAGTGGAGGGTCAGACCCTCTCTTGCCTCGTGTCCTTCTACCACAGGACAGCTCAGTGCGCCTCCTCTTCGGAGACCACAACCCTCACCAGCTCCCACGTGCCCGCATCCTCATCCTGCCCGTGCAGCTGCCAGAACTGTGAGCACGAAACTCTGGTTATTTAGAAATGACTTCTTTTGTGGCATTTCACTACGACTGCACAGATAGACTAAGACAGAAAATGCAGTGTTAGGAAGAGCGATGTGATACAAGTGCTAACGAGAAAGCTGATCTTGTTAGACGAATGTGGATAAAAGTAAGTGTACAAGACCAAAGGGGATATTTTGTAGTGATATGTTACTCATTCCACCAGGGAGATGAGTCATTCAAGATGTGCATCCTGTATAAAGCAATTATTGACAGAAATAAAAGGAAACAAGCAAAATCATATTTAGGGGGAACTTTCAGCATAGGTTTCTTCTAACAAATATATAAAAAAGCAACATAAATATCAAAAGAAAAAAAGAAAGAAACCGCTGTTTCTGACACTCAGGAAAGAAGGGACGAAGTCCATCCAAACTATTCACAAAGCCAGCAGATTCTGGACAGCAACACCCAACAGGGACATCTATAAAAATTACAGGTCAATAGTATGCATAAATATAGATGCAAACCTTTTAATCAAAATATTATCAAATCATATCAAGCAGTACATAAAATGGTAACATATCACGGCTAAATTGGATTGAGTTTAGGAATAGACAGTTGCTACATCATGTATGAAAGCCAATCATTGTAAAAAGAGAAAAAGAATAAAAGAAAAAGGAAAATCATACCATATAAGCAGATTTAACCAAAGAATTTGCTAATATATGCTACGCTTGCCTTATAGAAAATGTAACGAAGTCCATTTGTTAGGATCAGGAGAGAGCTGTTGGGATTTTAACTGTTATTATTGCATCGGTTCTTTAAATAAGTCTGGAAAAAACCAGTGGCTTCACCACAAAACCAAGTACTGTATTCCAGCTAATGAGAATGTGTTTCCCTTTGCTTAGATTAAATCTCATCAGCTCTGTTAATTTTTGCTCTGCATACTCTGTGGGCATGATTTTAGGTGAGAACAGACATTATTTTCTCATAAAAACATTCATCATCACTTTGAAGTCTCTGTATTCTTAACGATACCATCTTTTAATAATGTTTTATCTGACATTAAACTTGTTATATCAACTTTGATGTATTTAGATATTTTTCTTTTTAAACTTTCTGTGTTTTTTTGTCCGGTTTATGTTTTCCTGTAATTGAAATACGTTGTCAGTTTATGTGCAGTACAGTTGCTGATACCATATCGCGGTCGATTAACTAATGTCGACTTGTAACACGCAGCTGAACTGAATCCACCCGAGGATTGTTGCCAACAGCGTGCAAAGCGAACCGGAGGGAAGAGGCTGCTGTGGGTTTTCCAGGAGGCGCTTGCTGCGGGCGGTTCTCCGGACTGAACTCGGCTCTCTCCACCTCGGTCCCGGCCGCCGCTGGGATTGGCTGCCGCTCTCCTCGCGAAAGCTCCGACCTTGACCTTGGCCGTGAGCGTCCCTTCCTG
>PVIC010042658.1:0-15720 GCA_004025085.1 Thryonomys swinderianus
TTATTTGCATGGGTAGGAACAGATTGATTCTCATTGTTCCCTGTGCCAGAGCAGATCTCTGGCATCTCATTGGAATCGCGCACTCTTTGTCCATTCAAATTCTGGACAAAGTGTCGTAATGTTCTGCAGGTTAAAATCTGCATCGAAGGAAGCACACTGCCTCCTTCGGAAATCTCTCAACTAGGAGTGCTCTTCCACTCGTTGATATCTCCTTGTGGCCACAAGCTGCATTCAAGCCAAGGGCACCTGGAGTGATATTCGTTGATTACTCCCTCAAATAGAAACACCTGCAACTTAGACCTGCTTGCTGTGAATTCTGTTGGAGGAACAGAGTGGAAATTAGCAACTCCCAGCGCCTACCGTTTACCGCAAGGACGCAATTGTTTGTTCCTTTATACTACCTTTGTCTGTGGTAGTGTAAGACCTATTACAACGTCATAATTCCGCTGTAGAAACGAGTCCTGGCACACTGCAATGTGTGTTTGCACAGTTAGAGCATGAAGCCAGAGGTGGAAAATGCCTGTTTTCCTCATACAAGCCTAGTATCACACCTAAGTGCCAGAGGCCTCTCTTTTAGAGCAACATCCAAGCAAGTCAAAGTGAGTAGCTTGGATATCCTGGGCTTCATCTTCCCATGCAAAAGTTGGAATTCACACTGTGTTGCTGAGAATTGTCTTTCAGAATCTGAGTGTGAGGGTAATCCCTGCTCAATCTGTGAATTATTTCCAAGCCTAGGAACTGAATGATTACCCATGGTCCCTGGGCCTCAGGACAACTCTGCCTGCTAATTGAAATCCTGCAGTCTTCGTAGTGGAAAATTTTCGAGAAACAGGCGTCATGTTCTGCAGGATAGAATCTGAATATAAAGCAGCACACTGCCTCTTTCGGACATCTCTCAACTAGGAGCGCTATCCCACGGGTGGATATCTCCTTGTGACCACAAGCTCCATTCAAGCGAGTAACACCTGGAGTGATATTCGTAGAATCCTCCCTCAAATAGAAACACCTGCAACTTTGACCTGCTTCTTGTGAAGTCAGTTTGAGGATCAGAGTGGTAATGAGCACATCCCAGCTCCTAGCTGTTTACCACAAGGACGCAAGAGTTTGTTCTTGTAGACTACCTTTCTCTTTGGTAGTGAAAGTCCTATTATGACTTCATAACCCCGCTGAAGAAATGAGTCCTGGCACACGTCTCTGTGTGTTTGGACGCTTAGAGCCTGAAGACAGAGGTGGAAAATGCCTGTATTCCACATGAAAGGCTTGGATCACACCTAAATGTCAGATGCCTCTCTTTTCTGCCAACATCCAAGCCAGTGAAAGTGAGTAGCTCTGATATCAGGCGCGTCTGCTCCCAAGCAAAAGTTGAAATTCACACCATGTTGCTATAAAATGTCTTTCAGAATCTGATTGGGACGGTACTCAATGCTCAATCTGTGAATTATTTTCAAGAGTAGGAACAGATTCATTCTCCATGTC
Organism: Thryonomys swinderianus; assembly: GCA_004025085.1. Taxonomy (NCBI): domain Eukaryota; kingdom Metazoa; phylum Chordata; class Mammalia; order Rodentia; family Thryonomyidae; genus Thryonomys; species Thryonomys swinderianus. Next base: position 1,477 of record PVIC010042658.1, read on the forward strand.
CCCTGTGCCTGAGAAGTGCTCTGTTTCATTACTGAAATCCCGCAATCTTTGTATGGGCTAATGCTGGAGAAAGAGAAATTATATTCTGAATGTTATAATCTGAATCGAGAAATCAGAATGCCTCCATCGGAAATCTCTCGAAAATGAGTTCTATCCCACGGTTGGATATCTGCTTTTGACCACAAGGTCCATTCAATTGAAAGGCAGCGGGAGTGATATTCGTGGATTACTCCCTCAAAGAGAAACACCTGGAAATCAGAGCTACTTCTTGTGAAGTCAGTTTGAGGGCCGGAGTGGAAATTAGCACCTTCCTGCTCTTAGCCATTTACCTCCAGTATGCAAGAATTTGTTCCTTGAGACTTCCTTTATCTGCGGTAGAGAAAGTCCAATTGTGACATCAAAATGCCTTGGTAGAAACGAGTCCTGGTGCACTGCTTTGTGTGTTTCGAGCTTTAGAGCCTGAAGGCAGAGGTGAAAATTGCCTGTTTAACACATCAAAGTTTTGGATCACAACTATTTGACGGGGCCTCTCTTTTCTAGCACCATCCAAGGCCGCGAAAGGGAGAATCAGGGATATTAAGGACTTAATCACCCGAAGCAAAAGTTGGCATTACAACCTGTTGCTGTAAAGTGATTTTCACAATCTGAGTAGGTCTGTATTCACTGCTCCTTCTGTGCCTTATTTCCATGGGTATTAACAGATTGATTCTCAATGTTCCCTGTGCCAGAGCAGAACTCTGGCTTCTCTTTTGAATCGCGCACTCGTTGTCCATTCAAATTTTAGACAAAGTGACGTAATGTTCTGCAGGTTCAATTCTGCATCGAAAGAAGCACACTGCCTCCTTCGGAAATCTCTCAACTAGGAGTGCTCTTCCACTGGTTGATATCTCCTTGTGGCCACAAGCTGCATTCAAGCCAGAGGCACCTGGAGTAATATTCGTTGATTATTGCCTCAAATAGAAACACCTGCAACTTAGACCTGTTTGCTGTGAATTATGTTGGAGGGACAGAGTGGAAATTAGCAACTCCCAGCGCCTACCGTTTACCGCAAGGACGCAATTGTTTGTTCCTTTATACTACCTTTGTCTGTGGTAGTGTAAGACCTATTACGACATCATAATTCCGCTGTAGAAACGAGTCCTGGCACACTCCTATGTGTGTTTGCACAGTTAGAGCATGAAGCCAGAGGTGGAAAATGCCTGTTTTCCTCATACAAGCCTAGGACCACACCTAAGTGCCAGAGGCCTCTCTTTTATAGCAACATCCGAGCAAGTCAAAGTGAGTAGCTTGGATATCATGCGCTTCATCTTCCCAAGCAAAAGTTGGAATTCACACTGTGTTGCTGTGAAATGTCTTTCAGAATCGGAGTGGGACGGTACTCCCTGCTCAATCTGAATTATTTCCAAGCCTAGGAACTGAATGATTAACCAAGGTCCCTGGGCCTGAGGACAACTCAACCTGCTTAGTGAAATCCTGCACTCTTTGTAGGGGAAAATTTTGGAGAAACAGGCGTCATGTTCTGCAGGATAGAATCTGAATATAAAGCAGCACACTGCCTCCTTCGGACATCTCTAATGTAGGAATGCTATTCCACGGTTGGATATCTCCTTGTGACCACAAGCTCCATTCAAGCCAATAGCACCTGGAGTGATATTCATAGAATCCTCCCTCAAACAGAAACACCTGCAACTTTGACCTGCTTCTTGTGAAGTCTGTTGGAGGATCAGAGTGGTAATGAGCACCTCCCAGCTCCTAGGTGTTTACACGGACGCAAGAGTTTGTTCTTTTAGACTACATGTGTCTTTGGTACTTAAAGTCCTATTATGAAGTCATAACCCCGCTGCAGAAATGAGTCCTGGCACACGTCTTTGTGTGTTTGGACAATTAGAGCCTGAAGACAGAGGTGAAAAATGCCGGTTTTCCACATGAAAGCCTTGGATCACACCTAAATGTCAGATGCCTCTCTTTTCTACCAACATCCAAGCAAGTGAAAGTGAGTAGCTCTGATATCAGGAGCGTCTTCTACCCAGCAAAAGTTGAAATTCACACCGTGTTGCTATGAAATGTCTTTCAGAATCTGATTGGGACGGTACTCAATGTTCAATATGTGAACTATTTTCAAGAGTAGGAACAGATTGATTCTCCATGTCCCCTGTGCCTGGTGAGTGCTCTGTTTGATTATTGAAATCCCGCAGTCTTTGTATGGCCTCATGGTGGAGAAAGAGAAGTAATATTCAGAAGGTTAGAATCTGATTCGAGAAAAGCACAATGCCTCCTTCGGAAATCTCTCGAAAAGGAGTGCTATCCCACGGTTGGATATCTGCTTTTGACCACAAGCTCCATTCAAGCGAAAGGCAGCTGGAGTGATATTCGTGGATTGCTCCCTCAAAGAGAAACACCTGGATCTCAGACCTACTTCTTGTGAAGTCAGTTTAAGGGCCGGAGTGGAAATTAGCACCTTCCTGCTCTTAGCCATTTACCTCCAGGATGCAAGAATTTGTTCCTTGAGATTCCTTTATCTGCGGTAGAGAAAGTCCAATTGTGACGTCAAAATGCCTTAGTAGAAACGAGTCCTGGTGCACTGCTTTGTGTGTTTGGAGTGTTAGAGCCTGAAGGCAGAGGTGAAAATTGCATGTTTACCACATCAAAGTTTTGGATCACAACTATTTGACGGGTGCCTCTCTTTTCTAGCACCATCCAAGCCCGCGAAAGGGAGAATCAGGGATATTAAGGACTTAATCTCCCGAAGCAAAAGTTGGCATTACACCCTGTTGCTGTAAATTGATTTTCACAATCTGAGTAGGTCTTTATTCATTGCTCCTTCTGTGCCTTATTTGCATGGGTAGGAACAGATTGATTCTCAATGTTCCCTGTGCCAGCGCAGAACTCTGGCTTCTCATTGGAATCGCGCACTGTTTGTCCATTCAAATTTTGGACAACGTGACGTAATGTTCTGCAGGTTAAAATCTGCATCGAAGGAAGCACACTGTCTCCTTCGGAAATCTCTCAACTAGGAGTGCTCTCCCACTGGTTGATATCTTCTTGTGGCTACAAGCTGCGTTCAAGCCAAGGGCACCTGGAGTGATATTCGTTGATTACTCCCTCAAATAGAAACACCTGCAACTTAGACATGCTTGCTGTGAATTCTGTTGGAGGAACAGAGTGGAAATTAGCAACTCCCAGCGCCTACCGTTTACCGCAAGGACGCAATTGTTTGTTCCTTTATATACCTTTGTCTATGGTAGTGTAAGACCTATTATGACATCATAATTCCGCTGTAGAAACGAGTCCTGGCACACTGCTATGTGTGTTTGCACAGTTAGGCATGAAGCCAGAGGTGGAAAATGCCTGTTTTCCTCATAGAAGCCTAGGATCACACCTAAGTGCCAGAGGCCTCTCTTTTATAGCAACATCCATGTAAGTCAAAGTGAGTAGCTTGGATATCCTGGGCTTCATCTTCCCATGCAAAGGTGTAATTCACACTGTGTTGCTGTGAAATGTCTTTCATAATCTGAGTGTGAGGGTACTCCCTGCTCAATCTGTGAGTTATTTCCAAGCCTAGGAACTGAATGATTACCCATGGTCCCTGGGCCTGAGGACAACTCTGCCTGCTTATTGAAATCCTGCACTCTTCGTGGAGGAAAATTTTGGAGATACAGGCGTAATGTTCTGCAGGATAGAATCTGAATATAAAGCAGCACACTGCCTCTTTCGGACATCTCTCAACTAGGAGCGTATCCCACAGATGGATATCTCCTTGTGACCACAAGCTCCATTCAAGCCAATAGCACCTGGAGTGTTATTCGTAGAATCCTCCCTCAAATAGAAACACATGCAACTTTGACCTGCTTCTTCTGAAGTCAGTTTGAGTATCAGAGTGGTAATGAGCACCTCCCAGCTCCTAGCTGTTTACCACAAGGACGCAAGAGTTTGTTCTTTTAGACTACCTTTGTCTTTGGTAGTGAAAGTCCTATTATGACTTCATAACCCCGCTGCAGAAATGAGTCATGGCACACGTCTCTGTGTGTTTGGATGCTTAGAGCCTGAAGACAGAGGTGGAAAATGCCTGTTTTGCACATCAAAGTCTTGGATCACACCTAAATGTCAGATGCCTCTCTTTTCTACCAACATCCAAGCAAGTGAAAGTGAGTAGCTGGGTTATCAGGCGCATCAACTACCCAGCAAAAGATGAAATTCACACCGTGTTGCTATAAACTGTCTTTAAGTATCTGATTGGGACGGTACTCAATGCTCAATCTGTGAATTATTTTCAAGAGTAGGAACAGATTGATTCTCCATGTCCCCTGTGCCTGAGGAGTACTCTGTTTGATTATTGAAATCCCGCAGTCTTTGTATGGGCTAATGGTGGAGAAAGAGAAGTAATCTTCTGCAGGTTAGAATCTGAATGGAGAAAAGCACAAAGCCTCCTTCGGAAATCTCTCGAAAATGAGTTCTATCCCACGGTTGGATATCTGCTTTTGACCACAAGCTCCATTCAAGCGAAAGGCAGCTGGAGTGATATTCGTAGATTACTCCCTCAAAGAGAAACACCTGGAACTCAGACCTGCTTCTTGTGAAGTCAGTTTGAGGGCCGGAGTGGAAATTAGCACCTTCCTGCTCTTAGCCATTTACCTCCAGGATGCAAGAATTAGTTCCTTGAGACTTCCTTTATCTGCGGTAGATAAATTCCAACTGTGACTTCACAATGCCTTGGCACAAATGAGTCCTGTTGCACTGCTATGTGTGTTTGGAGCTTTAGAGCCTGAAGGCAGAGGTGAACGTTGCCTGTTTACCACATCACAGTTTTGGATCACAACTATTTGACGGGTGCCGCTATTTTCTAGCACCATCCAAGCAAGCAAAATGGAGAATCTGTGAAATTAAGGACTTAATCTCCCGAAGCAAAAGTTGGTATTACACACTGTTAATATAAACTGATTTTCACAATCTGAGTAGGTCTGTATTCACTGTTCCTTCTGTGACTTATTTGCATGTATAGGAACAGATTGATTCTCAATATTTCCTGTGCCAGAGCAGAACTCTGGCTTCTCATTGGAATCCCGCACTCTGTGTCCATTCAAATTTTAGAGAAACTGAGGTAATGTTGTGCAGGTAAAAATCTGCATCAAAAGAAGCACACTGCCTCCTTCAGAAAACTCTCAACTAGGAGTGATTTTCCACGGGTGGATATCTCCTTTTGGCCACAAGCTGCATTCAAGCCAATGGCAACTGGAGTGATACTCGTTGATTACTCCCTCAAATAGAAACACCAGCAACTTAGACCTGCTTCCTGTGAAGTCTTTTGGAGGAACAGAGTGGAAATTAGCAACTCCCAGCGCCTACCATGTACCGCAAGGACGCAATTATTTGTTCCTTTATACTACCTTTGTCTGTGGTAGTGTAACTCATATTACGATGTCATAATCCCGCTGTAGAAACGAATCCTGGCACACTGCTATGTGTGTTTGCCCAGTTGGAGCATGAAGCCAGAGGTGCAAAATGCCTGTTTTCCTCCTACAAGCCAAGGATCACACGTAATTGACAGAGGCCTCTCTTTTATAGCAACATCCAAGCAAGTCAAAGTGAGTAGAGTGGATATCATGGGCTTCATCTTCCCAAGCAAAAGTTGGAATTCACACCGTGTTGCTGTGAAAGGTCTTCCACAATCGGAGTGGGACGGTACTCCCTACTCAATCTGTGAATCATTTCCAAGCCTAGGAACTGATTGATTAACCACGGACCATGGGCCTGAGGACAACTCTGCCTGCTTATTGAAATCCTGCACTCTTTGTAGGGGAAAATTTTGGAGAAACTGGCGTAATGTTCTGCAGGATAGTATCTGAATATAAAGCAGCACAGTGCCTCTTTCGGACTTCTCTCATCAAGGCGTGCTATTCCACGGGTGGATATCTCCTTGTGACCACAAGCTCCATTCAAGGCAATAGGACCTGGAGTGATAGTCGTAGAATCCTCCCTCAAATAGAAACACCTGCAACTTTGACCTGCATCTTGTGAAGTCAGATTGAGGATCAGAGTGGTAATGTGCACCTCCCAGCTCCTAGCTTTTTACCACAAGGACGAAAGAGTTTCTTCTTTTAGCCTACCTTTCTCTTTGGTAGTGAAAGTCCTATTATGATGTCATAATCCCGCTGTAGAAGTGAGTCCTGGCACACGTCTCTGTGTGTTTGGACGCCTAGAACCTGAAAACAGAGGTGGAAAATGCCTGTTTTGCACATCAAAGTCTTGGATCACACCTAAATGTCAGGTGCCTCTCTTTTCTACCAACATCCAAGCAAGTGAAAGTGAGTTGCTGTGTTATCAGGTGCGTCATCTACGAAGCAAAAGTTGAAATTCACACCGTGTTGCTATAAACTGTCTTTCCAAATCCGATTGTGATGGTACTCAATGCTCAATCTGTGAATTATTTTCAAGTGTAGGAACAGATTGATTCTCCATGTCCCCTGTGCCTGAGGTGTACTCTGTTTGATTATTGAAATCCCATTATCTTTGTATGGGCTAATGTTGGAGAAAGAGAAGTAATATTCTGAAGGTTAGAATCTGAATCGAGAAAAGCACAATGCCTCCTTCGGAAATCTCTCGAAAAGGAGTTCTATCCCAGGGTTGGATATCTCCTTTTGACCACAAGCTCCATTCACGCCAAAGGCAGCTGTAGGGATATTCATAGATTACTCCCTCAAAGAGAAACACCTGCAACTTTGACCTGCTTCTTGTGAAGTCAGTTTGAGGATCAATGTGGTAATGAGCAACACCCAGCTCCTAGCTGTTTACCACAAGGACGAAAGCATTTCTTCTTTTAGCCTACCTTTCCCTTTGGTAGTGAAATCCTATTATGACGTCATAATCCCGCTGTAGAAGTGAGTCCTGGCACACGTCTCTGTGTGTCTGGACGCCTAGAGCCTGAAAACAGAAGTGGAAAATGCCTGTTTTGCACATCAAAGTCTTGGATCACACCTAAATGTCAGATGCCTCTCTTTTCTACCAACATCCAAGCAAGTGAAAGTGAGTAGCTGGGTTATCAGGCGCGTCATCTACGAAGCAAAATTTGAAATTCACACCGTGTTGCTATAAAATGTCTTTCAAAATCTGATTGGGACCGTACCCAATGCTCAATCTGTGAATTATTTTCAAGTGTAGGAACAGATTGATTCTCCATGTCCCCTGTGCCTGAGGAGTACTCTGAATATAGAAATCAAATTATCTTTGTAAGGGCTAATGAAGGAGAAAGAGAAGTAATATTCTGAAGGATAGAGTCTGAATCGAGAAAAGCACAATGCCTCCTTCGGAAATCTCTCGAAAAGGAGTTCTATCCCACGGTTGGATATCTCCTTTTGACCACAAGCTCCATTCACGCAAAAGGCAGCTGGAGGGATATTCATAGATTACTCCCTCAAAAAGAAACACCTGCAACTTTGACCTGCTCCTTGAGAAGTCTGTTTGAGGATCAGTGTGGTAATAAGCAACTCCCAGCTCCAAGCTGTTTACCACAAGGACGCAAGAGTTTGTTCTTTTAGACTACCATTGTCTTTGGTAGTGAAAGTCCTAGTGTGACTTCATAATCCCGCTGTGGAAATGAGTCCTGGCACACTTCTCTGTGTGCTTGGACGCGTAGAGCCTAAAGACAGAGGGGGAAAATGCCTTTTTTCCATATCAAAGGCTTGGATCACACCTAAATGTCAGGTGCCTCTCTTTTCTATCAACATCCAAGCAAGTGAAAGTGAGTAGCTGATATCAGGTGCGTCATTTACCCAGCAAAAGTTGAAATTCACACCATGTTGCTATAAACTGTCCTTGAGAATCTGGTTGGGACGGTAATCAATGCTCAATCTTTGAATTATTTTCAAGAGTAGGAACAGCTTGATTCTCCATGTCCCCTATGGCTGAGGAGTACTCTGTTTGATTATAGAAATCCCGCAGTCTTTGTATGGGCTAATGGTGGAGAAACAGAAGTAATATTCTGAAGGTTAGAATCTGAATCGGGAAAAGCCCAATGCCTCCGGAAATCTCTCGAACAGGAGTTCTATCCCACGGTTGGATATCTCCTTTTGACCACAAGCTCCATTCAAGCGAAAGGCAGCTGGAGTGATATTCGTAGATTACTCCCCCAAAGAGAAACACATGGAACTCAGACCTGCTTCTTGTGAAGTCAGTTTGCGGGACGGAGTTGAAATTAGCACCTTCCTGCTCTTAGCCATTTACCTCCAGGATGCAAGAATTTGTTCCTTGAGACTTCCTTTATCTGCGGTAGATAAAGTCCAAATGTGACGTCAAAATGCCTTGATAGAAACGAGTCCTGGTGCACTGGTATGTTTGTTTGGAACTTTAGTTCTTGAAGGCAGAGGGGAAAAATGCCTGTTTACCACATCAAAGTTTTGGATCACTAGTTGATGAATGCCTCTATTTTCTAGCACCATCCAAGCAAGCGAAAGGGAGAATCTGGGATATTAAGGACTTAAACTGGCGAAGCTAACGTTGGCATTACACCCTGTTGCTGTAAAGTGATTTTCACAATCTGAGTAGGTCTGTATTCAATGCTCCTTCTGTGAATCATTTGCATGTGTAGGAACAGATTGATTCTCAATGTTCCCTGTGCCAGAGCAGAACTCTGGTTTCTCATTGGAATCCTGCACTCTTTGTCCATTCAAACGTTGGTGAAACTGACGTAATATTCTGCAGGATAAAATCTGCATCGAAAGAAGCACACTGCCTCCTTCGGAAATCTCTCACCTAGGAGTGCTGTTCCACGGCTGGATATCTCCTTGCGGCCACAAGCTGCATTCAAACCAAGGGCACCTGGAGTGATACTCGTTGATTACTCCCTCAAATAGAAACACCTGCAACATAGACCTGCTTGCTGGAAGTCAGTTGCAGGAACAGAGTGGAAATTAGCAACTCCCATAGCCTACCATTTACCGCAAGGTCACAATTGTTTGTTAAATTATACTACCTTTCTCTATGGTAGTGTAAGTCCTATTACGACGTCATAATTCCGCTTTAGAAACGAGTCCTGGCACACTGCTATGTGTGTTTGCACAGTTAGAGCATGAAGCCAGAGGTGGATAATGCCTGTTTTCTACATCAAAGGCTTGGATCACACCTAAATGTCAGATGCCTCTCTTTTCTACCAAGATGCTAGCAAGTGAAAGTGAGTAGCTGGGTTATCAGGTGTGTCATCTACGCAGCAAAAGTTATAATTCACACCGTGTTTCTATAAACTGTCTTTGAGAATCTGATTTTGACGGTACTCAATGCTCAATCTGTGAATTATTTTCAAGTGTAGGAACAGATTGATTCTCCATGTCACCTGTGCCTGAGGAGTGCTCTGTTTGATTATTGAAATCCCGCAGTCTTTGCATGGGCTAATGGTGGAGAAAGAGAAGTAATCTTCTGCAGGTTAGAATCTGAATCGAGAAAAGCACAAAGCCTCCTTCGGAAATCTCTCGAAAAGGAGTTCTATCCCACGGTTGGATATCTCCTTTTGACCAGAAGCTCCATTCAAGCGAAAGGCAGCTGGAGTGATATTGGTAGATTACTCCCTCAAAGAGAAACACGCGGAACTCAGACCTGCTTCTTGTGAAGTCAGTTTGAGGGCCGGAGTGGAAATTAGCACCTTCCTGCTCTTAGCCATGTACCTCCAGGATGCAAGGATTAGTACCTTGAGACTTTTTTATCTGCGGTAGATAAAGTCCAACTGTGACTTCACAATGCCTTGGCAGAAACGAGTCCTGGTGCACTGCTATGTGTGTTTGGAGCTTTAGAGCCTGAAGGCAGAGGTGAACGTTGCCTGTTTACCACATCACAGTTTTGGATCACAACTATTTGATGTGTGCCACTATTTTCTAGCACCATCCAAGCAAGCGAAATGGAGAATCTGGGAAATTAAGGACTTAATCTCCCAAAGCAAAAGTTGGTATTACACACTGTTACTATAAACTGATTTTCACAATCTGAGTAGGTCTGTATTCACTGCTCCTTCTGTGCCTTATTTGCATGTGTAGCAATAGATTGATTCTCAATGTTCCCTGTGCCAGAGCAGAACTCTGGCTTCTCATTGGAATCCCGCACTCTTTGTCCATTCAAATTTTGGAGAAACAGACGTAATGTTCTGCAGGAAAAATCTGCATCAAAAGAAGCACACTGCCTCCTTCAGAAAACTCTCAACTAGGAGTGTTGTTCCACGGGTGGATATCTCCTTGTGGCCACAAGCTGCATTCAAGCCAAGGGCACCTGGTGTGATATTCGTTGATTACTCCCTCAAATAGAAACACCAGCAACTTAGACCTGCTTGCTGTGAAGTCTGTTGGAGGAACAGAGTGGAAATTATCGACTCCCAGCGCCTACCAAGTACCGCAAGGACGCAATTATTTGTTCCTTTATACTACCTTTGTCTGTGGTAGTGTAACTCATATTACGATGTCATAATCCCGCTGTAGAAACGAGTCCTGGCACACTGCTATGTGTGTTTGCACAGTTAGAGCAAGAAGCCAAAGGTGGAAAATGCCTGTTTTCCTCCTACAAGCCTAGGATCACACCTAATTGCCAGAGGCCTCTCTTTTATAGCAACATCCAAGCAAGTCAAAGGGAGTAGCGTGGATATCATGGGCTTCATCTTCCCAAGCAAAAGTTGGAATTCACACCGTGTTGCTGTGAAAGGTCTTCCAAAATCGGAGTGGGACGGTACTCCCTACTCAATCTGTGAATCATTTCCAAGCCTAGGAACTGATTGAATAACCACGGTCCATGGGCCTGAGGACAACTCTTCCTGCTTATTGAAATCCTGCACTCTTTGTAGGGGAAAATTTTGGAGAAACTGGCGTAATGTTCTGCAGGATAGAATCTGAATATAAAGCAGCACACTGCCTCTTTCGGACAACTCTCAACTAGGAGTGCTATTCTACGGGTGGATATTTCCTTGTGACCACAAGCTCCATTCAAGGAAATAGGACCTGGAGTGATATTAGTAGAATCGTCCCTCAAATAGAAACACCTGCAACTTTGACCTGCATCTTGTGAAGTCAGATTAAGGATCAGAGTGGTAATGAGCACCTCCCAGCTCCTAGCTGTTTACCACAAGGACGCAAGAGTTTCTTCTTTTAGCCTACCTTTCTCTTTGGTAGTGAAAGTCCTATTATGGCGTCATAATCCCGCTGTAGAAGTGAGTCCTGGCACACGTCTCTGTGTGTATGGACACCCAGAGCCTGAAAACAGAGGTGGAACATGCCTGTTTTGCACATCAAAGTCTTGGATCACACCTAAATGTCAGATGCCTCTCTTTTCTACCAACATCCAAGCAAGTGAAATTGAGTAGCTGGATTATCAGGCGCGTCATCTACCCAGCAAAAGTTGAAATTCACACCGTGTTACTGTAAACTGTCTTTCAGAATATGATTGGGACGGTACTCAATGCTCAATCTTTGAATTATTTTCAAGTGTAGGAACAGATTGATTCTCCATGTCCCCTGTGCCTGAGGTGTACTCTGTTTGATTATTGAAATCCTGAAGTCTTTGTATGGGCTAATGGTGGAGAAAGAGAAGTAATATTCTGAAGGTTAGAATCTGAATCGTGAAAAGCACAATGCCTCCTTCGGAAATCTCTCGAAAAGGAGTTCTATCCCACGGTTGGATATCTCCTTTTGACCACAAGCTCCATTCACGCGAAAGGCAGCTGCAGGGATATTCATAGATTACTCCCTCAAATAGAAACACCTGGAACTCAGACCTGCTTCTTGTGAAGTCAGTTTGAGGATCAGTGTGGTAATGAGCAACTCCCAGCTCCTAGCTGTTTACCACAAGGACGCAAGAGTTTGTTCTTTTAGACTACCGTTGTCTTTGGTAGTGAAAGTGCTAGTATGACTTCATAATCCCGCTGTAGAAATGAGTCCTGGCACACTTCTCTGTGTGCTTGGACGCGTAGAGCCTAAAGACAGAGGGGGAAAATGCCTTTTTTCCACATCAAAGGCTTGGATCACACCTAAATGTCAGATGCCTCTCTTTTCTATCAACATGAAGCAAGTGAAAGTGAGTAGCTGTGATATCAGGTGCGTCATCTACCCAGCAAAAGTTGAAATTCACACCGTGTTGCTATAAACTGTCTTTCCGAATCTGATTGGGACGGTACTCAATGCTCAATCTGTGAATAATTTTCAAGTGTAGGAACAGATTGATTCTCCATGTCCTCTGTGCCTGAGGTGTACTCTGTTTGATTATTGAAATCCTGAAGTCTTTGTATGGGCTAATGGTGGAGAAAGAGAAGTAATATTCTGAAGGTTAGAATCTGAATCGAGAAAAGCACAATGCCTCCTTCGGAAATCTCTCGAAAAGGAGTTCTATCCCACGGTTGGATATCTCCTTTTGACCACAAGCTGCATTCACGCGAAAGGCAGCTGCAGGGATATTCATAGATTACTCCCTCAAAGAGAAACACCTGGAACTCAGACCTGCTTCTTGTGACGTCAGGTTGAGGATCAGTGTGGTAATGAGCAACTCCCAGCTCCTCGCTGTTTACCACAAGGACGCAAGAGTTTGTTCTTTTAGACTACCGTTGTCTTTGGTAGTGAAAGTCCTAGTATGACTTCATAATCCCGCTGTAGAAATGAGTCCTGGCACACTTCTCTGTGTGCTTGGACGCGTAGAGCCTAAAGACAGAGGGGGAAAATGCCTTTTTTCCACATCAACGGCTTGGATCACACCTAAATGTCAAATGCCTCTCTTTTCTATCAACATCCAAGCAAGTGAAAGTGAGTAGCTGTGATATCAGGTGCGTCATCTACCCAGCAAAAGTTGAAATTCACACCGTGTTGCTATAAACTGTCCTTGAGAATCTGGTTGGGACGGTAATCAATGCTCAATCTTTGAATTATTTTCAAGAGTAGGAACAGCTTGATTCTCCATGTCCCCTATGGCTGAGGAGTACTCTGTTTGATTATAGAAATCCCGCAGTCTTTGTATGGGCTAATGGTGGAGAAAGAGAAGTAATATTCTGAAGGTTAGAATCTGAATTGGGAAAAGCCCAATGCCTCCGGAAATCTCTCGAACAGGAGTTCTATCCCACGGTTGGATATCTCCTTTTGACCAAAAGCTCCATTCATGCGAAAGGCAGCTGGTGTGATATTCGTAGATTACTCTCTCAAGGAGAAACACCTGGAACTCAGACCTGCTTCTTGTGAAGTCAGTTTGAGGGCTGGAGTGGAAATTAGCACCTTCCTGCTCTTAGCCATGTACCTCCAGGATGCAAGGATTAGTACCTTGAGACTTTTTTATCTGCGGTAGATAAAGTCCAACTGTGACTTCACAATTCCTTGGCAGAAACGAGTCCTGGTGCACTGCTATGTGTGTTTGGAGCTTTAGAGCCTGAAGGCAGAGGTGAACGTTGCCTGTTTACCACATCACAGTTTTGGATCACAACTATTTGATGTGTGCCACTATTTTCTAGCACCATCCAAGCAAGCGAAATGGAGAATCTGGGAAATTAAGGACTTAATCTCCCGAAGCAAAAGTTGGTATTACACACTGTTACTATAAACTGATTTTCACAATCTGAGTAGGTCTGTATTCACTAGTCCTTCTGTGCCTTATTTGCATGTGTAGGAACAGATTGATTATCAAAGTTCCCTGTGCCAGAGCAGAACTCTGTCTTCACATTGGAATCCCGCACTCTTTGTCCATTCAAATTTTGGAGAAACTGACGTAATGTTCTTCAGGTTAAAATCTGCAACGAAAGAAGCACACTGCCTCCTTCAGAAAACTCTCAACTAGGAGTGATGTTCCACGGGTGGATATCTCCTTGTGACCACAAGCTGCATTCAAGCCAAGCGCACCTGGTGTGATATGCGTTGATTGCTCCCTCAAACAGAAACAAGAGCAACATAGACCTGCTCGCTGTGAAGTCTGTTGGAGGAACACAGTGGAAATTAGCAACTCCCAGCGCCTACCATGTACCGCAAGGACGGAATTGTTTGTTCCTTTATACTACCTTTGTCTGTGGTAGTGTAACTCATATTACGATGTCATAATCCCGCTGTAGAAAAGAGTCCTGGCACACTGCTATGTGTGTTTGCACAGTTAGAGCAAGAAGCCAAAGGTGGAAAATGCCTGTTTTCCTCCTACAAGCCTAGGATCACACCTAATTGCCAGAGGCCTCTCTTTTATAGCAACATCCAAGCAAGTCAAAGTGAGTAGCGTGGATATCATGGGCTTCATCTTCCCAAGCAAAAGTTGGGATTCACA
>PVIC010042659.1:0-15708 GCA_004025085.1 Thryonomys swinderianus
GTTGCCAAATAACCTTTTGGAAAGAAATTTCATTTTCACTCCCATTCACCATTTTGAGAGTGACTTTACCAACACTGCCAACATTTTATCTTTAAAAAATGTTTAATATACTTTTTTCTTTTTTTGAGACAGTGTCTCGCTTTGTAGTTCAGGCTGGCCCTGAGCTCACCATGTGGACCTCAGCAGTCCTCCTGCTTCTGCCTCCTGAGTGCTGGGATTGCAGGTGTTAGCCACCATGCCTGACATTCATAATGTACTTTTTTTTTTAATTATTTTTTTGAGGTACCGGGGATCGAACTGGGGCCCTTGTGCGTCCAAGGTTGGCGCGTTATCACTTGAGCTAAATCCCCACCCCCCCCAATATACTTTTTATAGACACCTGTCTTAGTTACTTTTCATGTTGCCAAGACAAAAATACCTGATACCCACAAGTTAAAGCAGGAGAAGTTTATTTAGCTCAGAGTTTATGGAGGTTTCAGTTCACAGATGGCGGTTCCTAGCAAATTGGCATGGCAGAATGCAGCAAAGCAGCAAGTTACAAGTGGCAAGTGACAAATGGAGACAACAGCAGCCCTCTTTCTGTTCCTTAAATCCTGTCCAGACTGCCCACCCTTAGTGTGGGTAGCACTCACATCTTTAGTCCTAGTGTCATGCCATGAGTCATTCTCAACGTTACTTCCTTGATCCCAGCATCACACACTAGATCCAACCATCTCTGAAAAAGCCTTGCCTATGACTGCATGAGGCTTGGGGTGGAAGATGTCTAGACACAAGCCATAACAACACCATATCCAGCTGGGTGTGGTGGCTCATGCCTGGAATCACAGTACTCGGGAGGCAGAGGGCAGAGAATTGCTGGGTTCAAGGCTTGCCTGGGCTATATGGTGAGCTCAGGGCTAGCCTGGACTACAAAATGAGACCCTGTCTCAAAAATAAGACACAACAGCCGGGCATGGTGGCTCACACCTGTAATCCCAGCACTCGGGAGGCAAAGGCAGGAGGATTGCTGAGTTCGAGCCTTGCCTGGGCTACGTAGTGGGCTCAGGGCCAGCCTGAACTACAAAGCGAGACCCTGTCTCAAAAAAAATAATAATAAGACAAAACAACAAAAATACTATATCCAAAAACTGTCTTGCTTCTCTGAGAAGATATCTATTTGTTTTCATTTGTTTGAGGTACCAGAGACCAAAGAAGACAGTGATTTGAATCTTGCAAACTTCCATTGAAGAGCTTTGTGACTTTCTCAAGGCAAGGAAAGAACCCATTAAAATAGGAGGAAAAGAAAACCAGACTTAATTGAGGAGCCTCAGTTCTCACTGTGCCCTCTTGGGCCTAGAGGGCATTCAGAGCTGGTTGTGGGTAGTTACTAAAAAGAGGTTGTTGATATAGAGGCTGGCTCAGTATTTCAGGAAAGGTCCTTGGAGGAAAGGCCTGAGCATAACACATTACATACCCAGTTTTCATACCCGATGAAACCATGGGACCAGGAGGCCGGTGGTATCTCCCTTTGCACAGACATCTGACTCATCAGACAGGCTGAAAGCGTCCCTGTGGAGGAAACAAATCTTATGATTCACCCAGAAGTGTCCGTACTTCAGGAAGAGTAGGACTTGGTGCTGAAGTATTTGGAGTACAAACACAGAATACATGAATTTCATATAGTTTTTGCTCATGGAGAGTTGGAGTTCTGCAGACAGCTTGAAAAGTGCTTGAATACTTTCAGTATATTCTTTTAATGCTCAATTTTTGTGTGAACACCAGCAAGACATCTTTCTTTAGGTGTGCAAGTTTCTAGCATAGTTGAGTAGCTGGCTTTCTCTCTTTATTCTTTCTTTCTTGATGGTTTTATTTTCCAATGGAGAACGTGTATTTTGCTCGAGAGTCAGGTTTACTAGTGGCCCTGTGCTTTGGGTGACAGAAGGGACACAAATAGAAAACTAGTATAAAATAATAAAGCTTTTACTGAGGTTGAATTCTTGAGCATTTTGATAAGTAAATTTATAAGGGTCATTTAAAGAGAACTTCTGATATTAACGTGAGGTGCTCCTCTAGCTTTAACCCCTTTCCAGGTTCATCCCACTTTTGGTAAAACTGAGATTGTGTCCAAACACGGGAGGAACAGACTAAGAAATATGTTGGTCAGGACGGTTGTATACGCACTATGCTGGCAGATAATGGAGAATGAATTTCCTGAAGATCTTGTAAGAGGTATTCTACAAGAAAATGTCGTCAGGTGACTGACCAGACAGCATCTTTTCAGATAATGTAATATCATCCTAATAAGGTTTTTTACCCTTTAACTTGTGTTGTTTTTGTTGTTGAAACAGGGTCTTGCAAATAGGCCTTGAACACTATGCAGCCTAAGCTGGCCTTGAACTCATGATGATACTCCCGTCTCAGCCTCCCGAGATGTGAGCCATCACACCTGGCCTAGCCTTTAACCTTTGAAGGATGGCAATTGTGGGGAGACTGGGGTGTGAAAGTAGAAGATATATAGTGGAATAAAGGGTATACCTAGGAACAAAAATAATTCAGGTAAAAGAAAAGTTATATGAGGTTAATTGAATTTGGAAATTACTTTTTAAGTACTTTCAAACACAGAACTCCCATGCAGCTTGTGGTCCATCTGAATGGTATTCACTGAAGGCCAAAGAGCAATGTGTGGGGTGGGACAGAAAGCAAACCCAGCCCTTTGAACACTGTTTCGAGGGCATCAAGAAAGCCATCCGGCAGGAACAGGTGTGAGCACGTGACTCAGATGCAGTATTGAGTGAGACCTGTGGACAGTCGGATTGAAAAGCCTTTTAATCTCAGCGTGAAGATGCTCATGAGGCACGGAAGCCTGAGCCCTGACAGTGACGTGCAATGAAGCCAGTGCTTGTGTCGCTTTGGTGGCATGAGACGAGATCGTGGGAAGGCTTAATCTGTGTGGCCAGCAGTTACCAAAGGACAGCGAGAATCAGGAGGCTCGTTTGGCAGCCGTCAGAACTGTCCCACTGTGCTACATGGAAGAAGGGAAGAGATTTCTCTGATTCATGAATAGCTGGGCAGGCAAGGGAGGAGAGTCCTCTAAGAAAGGGAGGCAGGCCGGGTCAGGGATCCGGAGGACCCACACGGACCTTTGATCTGAGCAGGAGTCCAATTTTCAAGGGAAAGACATAGATATGAAAAAAAGGAAATAGAAGAAAGGTCATGTTCCTCTGGTAACCATTTTTCTAGCTGAATCATTTGAGAAGCTACAGAAGGACATTGCTCCTTGCTGGACAATGGCGGTCCCTGCAAGAGGGACTTGCGTTTCTAGGATAAGTAGTGATCAAAGACAGAAGGGGTGGCTCTTGTCTGGGCCTGTGTGCTTGAAAGAGCTGCTGAAATGGTGGAATGTGAGGGGAAAAGGTTGACATCAATTTTGTTCCTGGTGGTATATGGGAATACCACTGTGTCAATTAGAGTCATTTGGAATTTAAAGTATCATACTACCTTAAAATATTAGCTGGTAATAGAACCAAAGCCTTCCTTTTGTCTCAGTAATATGTCAATGAAGTCAAATATAGACACTACTTACAAACTGAAAGTTATAATCTAAGACTTTTTGGAATGAAATAATACTGTGTTCAGTGTTTTTTTCCTCTTCATCTTTAATTACTACATCTTTGTCTCTATAAGAGACAAAATATCTCTATAAGAGAGACGTTCCATCCACACATTATGGGTGGTTATCCAAATAGTACCTGCAAAATGAGTGTCACTGGGGCTTTTGTGCTGTGAAACTGACAAAGGAGCTCTGTATTCAAGGAGAGGGGGGATTTGGCTGACTCTTTAGGGAAGGCTGCTGTGTTCTCAGGTGCTTTCATCGTACTGGGAGCAAAGGTCTGCTGCTGGCATTGTGTGCAGGAAGGAGCTCCCTCCCGTTTGGCAGTACTCATTCTTAAGCCCCGTATTTTTCCCGGTCTCAATTCGGACGCACGAAGAGGGCATCGCGTTCATTCTTGTAACCTCGCAGGCAGAAAGCAAGGGGGCCTGCAGTGTGAAGCCCCTCTTGTCGCTCGAGAGTCCCTGCCACGTCCTCCCAGGCAGGACACCAGACTCCGGAACTGGCAGTGTTTGTTCCTCTTCTGCCTTTAATTCTGAAGGGCATCCAGAAGGAGATCTTTGCCTAGTCTGTGTTTTCATCTGGCCACTTTTGCCAGAGTATTCTCCACTTTTAACAAATATATATAAGATACTGAATGGGGCCTGAGGATCTTACTTGTGTAGTGGAGGGAAGCTGAGTACCTAGGTCAGATCCCTGGGGTTCTGTTGAGTCGGAGCCTGAGCAAGAAGACCCAGAAGAGGAAATGGCCCTGAGTATTGGCTGGGTTTCAGCCAGTCACGGGCAGGCAGGTGATCAGCTCATATCCAGAGATGGCAGACGCCCAGTCTGCTGGGTAAGCTTCCTGCGCCCCTCCTGGTTCTGAGTGCTGTCTGATTCATTAGTTGTTCTTTATTCAGATAAACTGTTATATTAAATTTGTCTAAAGTTTTTCTTTTAATAGTAGCACTCTGGTCCTCAATCTAGTTGTTGATCGTGTGTGTGTGTCCAGACATCCAGCAGACCTTGCTGCTCCCTGGGCCCCCTCCCTGTGAGAGGAGGGCTGTGATTAAGGAGCCCTTGAGGGCCCTCCCTCAGTGCCCATGCTGGGGACCCCTCTTTTACTTGGAGACCAGGACAGGGAGGGCAGCCTGTCTGCTGTGTAGTGAGGTCCCTCTAAATCCCAGCTCACCTGCCTCTTCCACCTTTTCTTCCTTTGAGCAAAATGTGATAAAACTCATGGGCCTAGGGGACAGGTAAATTTGAATCCTATACAAGAGTGACCTGGCTTCTCTGGGCCCATTCCCTCCTTGATGATGACACTGTCCCCTCAAAGGTTAGGGACAAAGATTGCGTGAAGCAAAGCATTAGCCTCAGGTCCCTGCATTCATTGAATGTTTCCCACAGAGTCACGTGTAGGCAGACACATCATGCTTACATCCTTCTGTCATATTGGTTCCTTTGGAACAGCAAGTGAGACAGCAGAACAGCCTGGGGTGTAACTTCTTGAAAAAGGCTCCCTTTGCCCAGAAGTAGAAATACATCAGTAATGTAAAACATACAAGTCAAAAGTGGGAAGCATAATGTCAAACATCTGTGCTCTTTATAGAGAGGTAGCTGTGTCCAGGTGAGTGGAGTTACTGTCGCACTGCGGATCACGGGCGTGTGGGGGACAGCCTCGGACTCTGTTCTTCCTCCTCTTGGGTTCTCCGAGGTTCTGTGCCATCCTTCCCGGAGTGTGGCTGGACCACTCACAAACTTACACACAGACTGAAGCTTGGTGGGTGATCAGTAAATAACCCCGTGTCGTGTTTCTTGATTCACCTCAGATCTTGCAAAGATTTCCCGATAGTAAATCCTATATTTTAAAAATAAATGGGATTGTGCATACGTATGATGCTGAAAGAATAGGGTTAGTCATAGAGTTTGTGACTTTCACAGAGGAGTTAGCTGAAAGGGCAGCAGAGCCAATAAGTAACTTTACCGTGAAGTGCAGAAATCGCCTACACATTTTTGTGGTATGTGCATTTTGGAAGGAAAAGATCTCTAGCTTTCATCACAGCCCTACAGCTATTTTTGGTCCTGATACCAAAAAATGCTGATTTTAAAAATCTGTGAACTATAGACTCAGGGGTGGCTTAGGGGAAATCACAGCGGTCTGTGTTGTATTTTAGTATGCTGGTGCCTAAAGAGGAGCTACTGTAGTTTCTTAAGAAGCATTCTTGGATGCCACTGGTGCCATCGTGGAGCTGGGTGACCGTTGTGTGAACCTTGTATGCGGTCTTTGATGTTCTCTCTAACTCAGTCACCATGGTGGAGGCTTTCCTTTCTAACAGGGGTATAACTTATGTAACTCATGCCTCCTTGGCTTGATTTTCCAGGTGGGAGCAGCGGGAGTTGCCCAATGGGCGGGTCTATTATGTTGACCACAATACCAAGACCACCACCTGGGAGCGGCCGCTTCCTCCAGGGTAAGGCCTGAACCAAATTCTCCAGCACTTCCTGCCACTGCCTTCTGTTTGGTTTATCCTGTTCTTCTCCCTTCTCTGGTGTTTCCCCTTCCTTCCAGTTTACCCTTTTTCACATTCTGTCCTTTCTCTTCACCTGTGTTGGCCAGGACTGATGGCCATTGCTTTACTAAGTGGTATCCAGAAGTGGTGAACCCTAAAAGAAGGGGAACTAGACTTTAGTGTCTCGATTCCCTTAGTCAAATTGGGATATGGAGACGTCCGTGTGAGGGCCAGGTTCCTTTCTTCAGAAGTGGCAGAGAATAGTGACAGTTATCCTGGGTCACTTGATTGCTTTTTCCATCCCATTACCTTAACTCTTCTCTCTTTCTTAAGGAAGACTGAAATTTTTAAAGAAATCTGTAGGACACAGGCTAAGGGTGTAGAGCACTCGTCTAGAATGCAGTATGCCCTGAGTTCAGTCCTGAACACTCCAGAGGAAGGAAAAGGATATGGGGAGAGCAGTAAGGAGCGTTGATGAATTTCGTTGCACGCTGGCACCACCCTGCCTAGAAAGACAGAGTCCTGCTCATTCAGCTGGGCTCAATGAGAACTCAGCCAGGTTCTCCAGAACTGAAGGGTGAATGTGTGTGTGAGGACCAGGGGTTTGATGCCCTCTCCTCCACGGACAGAAAGTTCTTTGCAGTGTGTTTTCTGGTCCCAAGAGCTTTCAAAAGGAGCATGGTCTGCTCTCAGGAAAGAATCGGGCCTGACTGAAGCAGCCATTAGGAGCTCGTGCATAAAATACGAACACTTGTCCCCCTAAAGTTGCAGAAGGAAAAGATGCCGGAGGTGGTGAGTCTCAGGAGAGCCCCTGTGTTGTGTTTGGTTCTGCCGTCAGCCGTGTGCCGGGCAAATCCACTTCACCTGGCCCTGCAGCTTTCCATAGACAGGGCGCTTTCGCTTCAGGTTCCAGCAGGATGCTTGGGCTTTGCTTTCCTCCCGTCCCCTGCTAGGAGCGGAACTCATCCTTTATCAGCACCAGGGCTCACTATATTTTCTGCTTTGACTTGAAGTCAACTGAAGTTATGAAGTTAAATGTAGACTTCTGGTTTTTTTTTTTTTTTTTTTTTTTGAGACAGGGTCTTGCGTTGTAGTTCAGGCTGGCCCTGAGCTCACCATGGTGCCCAGGCAAGCTGCCGCGAACTCAGCAATCCTCCTGTCTCTGCCTCCCGAGTGCTGGGATGACAGGCATGAGCCACCACGCCCGGCACTGTGGTATGCGGTGTTGATTGTTGGTGAGCGTGAGTCACCATGCCCAGCATTCTATGTGGTTACCGGGATCGAACTCAGGACCTTGCGCTTGCGAGGCAGGCGCCGGAACCACTGAGCTAAATCTCTGGCCCCCTGTAGACTTCTGGATTTTAAAATAAAAAACAATAGGCAATTAGGGAGATAATGGAAATTTTCATACTGTTAGGGAAAATTTTAAGTATGAGTGAAGTAGAGAGAACAGTATAATAAGTCCTCAGATGCTTAACACTCAGTTTCAGTGTCACACATTTATACTAGTGTATTTACAACATGTATGTTTGAAAGCATCAGGAGCTATGCTGTTGCTGCCTCTTCTTCATTCTCTGGTCAGTAAAGTTCGTGGACCTTGGCCTGAGTAATATTTGGATAGAACTGAAGGAAAGACACAGTTCTAAGGATTGTGGTACTTATTCTTTAAGTGGGACGCTAGCTGTCTCCTTTCCAGGACAGCTTAGTGTTCTATCTTTACGTGTAACATAGCTTAATAGTTCTTCCCAAGTTTTAGGCAAAGTGCTTTGAGCTCCTGGCTATGTAATAGGAACCCAGACAGAACACAGCAATTGGAATGTTCACGATTTTATCATTAATTAGTGGGAAAAGTCCTACCCCACAGAAGTGTAAACTGCTTTGAGAGTGACCTTGAAATGACAGAAATGACCTTTATCTCAGCTAGCTCAGTCACCTGGGAGTAAAACTGAGTGGAAGGGTTCCGCTTTATCATGGCCATACCTGTGGAAGTCTGTGTTCTGGAAATGTGTATGCAGGCGGTCATTTTATCCTGGGCTGGTAGCTAAGAGTGACCGCAGTCTTTGCCCACTAGTCACTTTCAGAGCAGAGGTGGGCAGAGAGAGGGTCCCCATAGAGCGCCAGTTTCGGGGTGGCCTGCAGACGGAAGTGGGCAGGAAGGGCTGGGCTCCAGTAAGAAGAGGAAGATGCTCGGGTTGGGGGTCAGAGGTGGTTCCGGCTCGCACAGGGATTTGAAAGATGTGTTAGGGGGTGATGTGGGAGTAAAGGTTCATGGGAAACAAAGACGCTCAAGTGTGTCCAGCGTGCCCTTGGGACTGTGATGCCCACTGGAGCCAATGGCAAAGAGCTGCCTGGGTCTCTGCAGCTCTGCTTCAAGGAATCAGTGGGAGGCTTTATCTGAAAGAGAAAGTGCAATTTTGCTGCTCAGAAATTCACCAAGGAAGAGGACTTCTAGTGAAACATATGGATCAAGATGTGTTTATTTCCATTCTTCCTGAAAACCTGCTAAAATGGCACTAAAGCTTCCTAAAGGAAGCATCCACCCTCAAAAATAAAGGAATGAAAGACGACAATGAGCATATGGGTTACATGGTGATATATTAGCCGCTGAGAGATAAATGGCAGAACCAAGGGAGCAGAAACCCAGGTCTGTGGTGCTGAGGTGCCTGGGCAGCATGGGACCCTGGGCAGCCTCAGCTCGAGAGACACCATGGGGGTGTGGGGTGAGGCAGGAAGCTCTGTGCAGGGAGTTGTGAGGTGCCCAGCTTGCCAGCCTTCGCTTCCAGCGCTGTGTCACCTGTGCGTGCGCGAATACACACACGCGCATGTGCAGCCACGTGACTGCTGCTGACCCTGAGCTCTTCAGGGAGAAGGACCAGCCTTGGGGACGCAAGACCTAGCTGCAGGGAGAGGTGAACCGCACAGGGGGCGAGTGGAGATGCCGTGCCTGGGCCTTAGGAGGGGGACTGCAGGGCTTCATTTGGTTTTGCTGGAGTAAGTGACCCTCTAAATGATGCAGTATTGGGGGACCTCCTGGTGTAGTTTAGCCTCTTCTTGGTCCCTGCACAGCGAGGCCGTATGGGCAGCAGCCCTGTCCAAGCACAGTGTTCACTTATTTTTTTTTTTGAGACAGGGTCTCGCTTTGTAGTTCAGGCTGGCCCTGAGCTCACTATGTAGTCCGGGCAAGCCTCGAACTCAGCAATCCTCCTGTCTCTGCCTCCTGAGTGCTGGGATGACAGGCATGAGCCACCAGGCCCAGCACTGTGGTATGTGGTGCTGATTGCTGGTTGATTGTTGGTGGGTGTGAGTCTCCACGCCCAGCATTGTATGTGGTTACCGGGATCGAACTCAGGACCTTGCGCTTGCGAGGCAGGCGCTGGAATGCCCGGCTCACTTTTTAAAAAAAAATTTATTTTATCCCATTCTCTCCTCAAGCCCCCTCCCTCCAGTATCTAAATAGTAGTTCTAGCAGGAAAGAACAGAGAAACAGGGTAGGAAATGATTTAAAAAACCAAACTAAAATAAAAAAGAAAGTTGCCAGACGTATAGTGTATGTATTTCAAGGCACCACCTCAGGGAATTTCAGTGCCAAGTGATCTCAGAAACCCCCAGAGGGAGAAAACCGGGTACACAGGAGTGTTCGGCAATCAGAAATCCCACAGCAGCATAGGGTGGAACCATCCTGATTCTGATGGTAAAAGATTTCCTCTCTTGAAATCAACCTCTAAATGCTCTTTTATGAATTCAAACATTTAAATGTAAAGGCATCTTCAGATACTCTGGGTTTTAGAAAATAACTTCGGTGCCTCATTCTCAGAACCTACTAGATGATTTATTCCACCAAACGAGAGGAAGCTGAGAAGGAAGGAGACACAGGGCACAGGGTTCCCGGCTGTGAGGCCTCAGGGCCTCCCCGCTGGCGGAGCAGCAGCAGTGATGTGAGAGGCCAGCTGGCCACGCTGGACAAAGGGGCAGGAGAGAGTGGCCGAAGGGTCAGTGCCACCGCGAGGCTTCCTGTCCTGTCAGAGAAACAAGTCACAAAAATCAGTGTCAAATTGATGGAAATAACAGAAGGGTTTATTGGCTCACGTACCTGAAAATTCTAGATGGAAATCCTGATTTCAGATAAATTGATCTGATGGCTCAGATGTCGAAGAGCTGGCCTTTCTTCTTGTTCTCTGCCCAGCCAGCCAGTTGGTCAGCGTCATGTCCAGTCTGAATCTGGAGGTGAAGTAGCCACAGATTCTTAAAAACCAAACAGAAGGAAACAAGGCAGCTCTTACCTTCCCAAACAAACAAGATCCAGAAAGTTATGTAAATGGGAGGTGTGTTCATTATGGTATTCTTCAGCAGCAGCATCTGAGCCTAAATCTCCCAGTGATTTTTTTCTGTGTTGGAGGAGAGGCGAGCACATGGCAGTTTTCATGGGAGGGTTAATATGACATAACCGTCTTCTTACTGGAAAGCCCACAAATACGTGGACTGGGGCGCAGGTAAAGAAGTAATGGGGTAGACATGGAACACAGAGCAACAGGGCAGGAGATGACTTGTTTTATTTTATTTAATATTAATCAATAATTAATGATAGGGTCTTGCTTTGTAGTCCAGGCTGACCTTGAACTTGGTGTGATCCTTCCAGCTCAGCCTCCTGAGTGCAGGGATTACACATGTGTGCCACCACACCCAGCATGTGTTTTCTGTTTTCCTTTATATCCCTTGCAATCTTGCATTTGAAAGCTATAGATACATGATTTCTTTTATAGTAAATGAGAGAGAGCCTAAGAAAGGTGAGAAGGCTCCAGGCTGAGGTGCACCTTGAATGCTGACTAAGGGGTTCTGGCTTAAGTGTGGCAGAAATCAAGGGGAGGTTTTGAGCAGGCCCAGGCCCTTGAGACCAGATGATTGTGGCCCCTGAGGGTGGCTCACAGTCTGGACCACAGCAGGGAGTTTGCGGGGAGTACTACCAGTGTGTGTGTGTGTGTGGGGGGGGGGGGTGATGCAGGCCTGGATGTAGGAACGGAAAGTTAAGGCTGAGGATAGACCGATGTCAGTGGGTACAATGGCGGTGCTGGGTTACATCCAGGCACAATCTGGGGGCCGCCACAGGGTCTGGGAGAAGACACTTTTAGGTTGGCCTTGAGTTTTTAAAGGACCCTTTAAAGGGGGCCAACAGAACACCAGAGTAGGTTTTAAACAGAGTAGCAAGGGACAGAGAGGCAGGGCCTCCACTCCGGGGCCTCCCACTGTGTCTGCGTCCGCTTCCCCGTGTTCTTCAGTGTTCTCTTTTTTCTTGGGCCCACCAGTTTTCAAATTTATAATGGAAAATTTCAAGCATATACCAAATTTGAAAGGATAGTACAGTGAGTTCCTTGTAACTTCTGGTTCTAACAATGAGTCATAGTTTCATCTGACCTCCAGTTTGGGGGGAACTGATGGATTTTAAAGAACATCCCCATTACCATATTATTTGATCCATAACACGAAGTTAAAAATATATATCCTTGGACTGGAGATTTAGTTCAGTGGTTCCAGCACCTTCCTAGCAAGCGCAAGGTCCTGAGTTCAATCCCCAGTAACCACATACAACAATATCAGGCGTGGTGACTCACACCCACCAGCAATCAGTACCACATACCACAGTGCCGGGCGTGGTAGCCCATGCCTGTAATCCTAGCATTTGCAGGGCAGAGGCAGGAAGATTGCTGAGTTCAAGGCTTGCCTGGGTGACAGTGAGCTCAGGGCCAGCCTGAACTATAAAGCGAGACCCTGTCTCAAAATCAATCAACCAGTCAATCAATCCATCCTACCCAACAAAATTACTGACATTTCCTTATAGCATGTCATACCCAGCTGTATCCCATTGTCCCCGATTGTCTTCAAAATGTTCTTATACCTGATTTGTTGACTCATACCCAGTGCTTTTGGCTTATAGTTGTCTTAAGCCTTTCTTGATCTGTAATTTTCCTCCCTTTTCTTATTTTTATCAGACTATCTATTTTTGAAGAACCTAGGCATTTGCCTTGTAGAATTTTCTTTCTTGTTTTCTTTTTGAAGCAGGGGCTCACTATATTGTTCAGACTGATCTTTTTTTTTTTTTTTTTTTTTTGCGGTACCAGGGATCAAACTAGGGCTCTTGTGTGTCCAAGGTTGGCGTGGTACCACTTGAGCTAAATCCCCAGCCCCTAGACTAATCTTAACTTCACTATGTAGCCCAGGCTGACCTTTAACTTGCAGTGATCCTCCTACTATGCCCGGTTATAGAATTTCTTGGATTCAGGATGAGGTCGATTGTGACATTGTGGGCTGTTCGACATGTTCTGTCCTATAAGCTAGTAACTAGACATAGAAGCATGATGAGATTCAGATTCACTTTAATGTTTAATCAGGGCCGGACATATAGTTCAGTGGCATTGTGCCTGCCTGGCAGACTCAAGGTCCCTGAGTTGGATCCCACTAGGGGTATAATCTATAAACAGTGAGACACACCTTTCCAGGTGTGTAGTCACTGAGTTTTAACAAACAATTTTTTGGTTCTCAAAAATAACTTTGGTGCCTCCTTCTCAGACCCATACCTATCAAGTATAGAAAACTTGGGCAGGAATTTTAGTTCAGTAGTTTTGACACCTGGCTTGCAAATGCCAGGTCTGAGTTCAATACCCTGATCTCTGTACTAAAAAGTTTTCCTTCCTACTTTCTTTTTATCACTTTTCCCCTGTGTATGTGGAAATTAAGTTTCTACACCTACCCAGTTTAGCCTTGCCTGGGGCGGGGTGTTAGGACCAACTTTGGAAAAACTGTTTCCTCATCCAAGACAACACAAAGTCCAGCTCTTGTGCGGATCAATCCTCCTCATGACCAAACAGCCTGTTCTTGCTGGTGCTTTATATCACTTGTGAGTAACAAAAATTGTTGTCCAAATGGGCTGAAATAATACAGGAAATCTTTTGGCTTATGTAACTGAAAATTAATTAGCTATAAATCCCAGTTCCAAGTAAAGTCCAATCTAGGGATGCTCTTCTACTACCAGGGGGGCTGGCTTTGTTTCCACTTTTCTGCTCTATCATCCACTGGGTCATCGCCATGCTGTACTTAGGTCCACCTGGTAGCCAGTGGTTCCCAGAACTGTGCTCTTTACCACTCATATCCAGTAAGGATAAGAGGCTATATTTTTTCCTAGCATTCCTCACATTCCAACCCAATTGCTGATTTTCACTTTGATTGTCCCAGAATGAATCGTATGCCCATTCCCGGTCTGGTCAGTGGTCAGCTGCGGGTTGGGATTGGAGTCAGCTTCCCAGAACTGCACGGATCCCGAGCAAGAAATGAGGAGCTCACAACACAGAGGGGTGGGTTGCTGGTGTGGCAGCCACTGACGTCCACTGCCCTCTGGGCTCCAGGAGCCTCTGGTCCAGGGCCTCCTGGCTGTGCCTCCCTAGGGTCCTCAAGCCCTTGTGTCCATGTCCCACGTTGCCCTTCCTCGGCCCCTCCTCTCTGGAGGTTTCTTCCCCTCCATTTTGGGGGCGGGTGGTCACTCACTGTAGTCATTCTGAGCTTAATGTTTGCAGCTGGGAAAAGCGCACAGACCCCCGGGGGAGGTTTTACTACGTGGATCACAACACGCGGACCACCACCTGGCAGCGTCCGACGGCGGAGTACGTGCGGAACTACGAGCAGTGGCAGTCGCAGCGCAACCAGCTGCAGGGAGCCATGCAGCACTTCAGCCAAAGATTCCTCTACCAGGTGAGAGGCGGGCGGCCTGGAGGGTGGCAGCTGCCCCGTCCTGTGGGGTGTGCTGCCTACCCTCGCAGACTGCTCGGGGAGCAGGCCAGCACAAGCCTGGGACGAGGTTTTACCCATCTCGTGAAATTCCTTGAATTCCAGTGTTTCTGAGTAACCTCCTGTCCGGCCTCTGGAACTGTATTCCCCGTCTTTCTTCCTGTGTGGGCTTTCTTTCTGCCTCTCCATTCAAGTCCATGTTCCTGACGGGTAGCCCGAAGGTCCGCTTTGGCTCTGCCCACTCGCACCCCTCCAGCTCACAGCAGTCACCTGGTCCTTCCCTCATCTGCTGTTCTTTTCTCCTCTTTGTCTGTTTGCAATATGTAGTGCGTACACTTGTCACGGAGTAGTGATACACACGCTTCTTATATCTTCATTCTTTTTAACCCACCACCTGGTTTTGTAAATAAAGATTTAATGAAACACAGGCACACCCAGTAGTTTGTGAATTAACTACAGCTCCTTTCTTGCTACTACAAGATATCTTTTATTTGCTACATAGCCCATGTTGGCTTTGAATTTGTGATCCTCCCACCTTCGGCTTCTGGGCTCTAGGATTATAGGTACTTGCCGCCGTGCCTAGGTGCCCTGGCCCTTTCCAAAGTTTGCTGAGCCCCAGTCTGGATCAAGCTTCTTCGGTGGAATGGCTGTTTTTCCTCTGCCCCCTCCCATCCAAGTTGTCAGGGCTGGCTCTGTGTCGCTGTCCCTCCTGCCCGGCCCAGGCCGTGGTGCCTCTCCCTGCTGCAATAGCCTTTAAGTGTCACTGTCATTGCATCTCTTTCCTGGCCTAGGCCTTCTGTGGTCCCACCTACAAAATAACGTTTCAGCTTTCTAGTCCAGACTCCAGGGTGCTCTGGGCCAGGGTAAGTGTCTTCCCTGCTGCCCATACTGTGTTCTGTGAGGGACCTTCCCAGCCCCACCTCTGGAGCATCTGTTCTCTCTGAGCCCAGCTGCACAGGCTCTTCAGCAGGGAGAAGTGGGGTGCCCAGCTGGAGCCCTGATTCTGTTTCTTGGGGCACCTTAAGCACAAAGGTCATGTACAGGGTCACACCAGCACAAAATGGGGTCCAGTATTCCAGGATAGAATTGTTTAGAGCTGGAACACAGTTTTAATCACCATGTTTAAAACTCATTTCTATTTGAAATGAATTATTGTCCCACAATCGATTTCTCAGTTGGATACTGTCCTAGTTAGATGTCGTCCTTATTTTCATTTAATTAAGTAGTAGCCATAGCTAGACAGGGTGGCGCATGCCTATGATTCCAGCATGTAGGAGGATGAGGCAGGAGGATTGTGATTTTGAGGCCAGCCCGGACAATGTCATGAGCTTAATCCTAGCTTGGACTTTACAGGGAGATCCTGCCTCTAAAAAGCGTGGTAGTCACTTGTCGTCTTTGTCTTTCTCCACGGCTCTTTTACTATTCCTCCTAAGCAGGAGCTCTGCCACTGACTCCAAGTTACAGCATCCTCTCCCTTAGTTCATCTCTTCTGTGGAGCTGACTGCTCGTCAGAAAATGGGGAAGCTGAGGAGGACCCCATTCTCTTTATAGGGATGAGCAAGTACTACAGCCTGTGTCATGTGAAATTGCCTTCAGGATGATCTGTCGTGCCTGTCTAGAGCCTGTGCCTGTCAGCACTGTGCTATTTCCTTAGCTGTCCTGCCCACCCCACGACATGCCTGGCGTCTAACCCCACGGCATGCCTGGCATCTACCTCCTGGTCCATTTTGAACACCAGACAGGATCTGGTCCTTCTCTGCATTTAAGAGATTGATCTTCTTGGGCCAGAGATTTAGCTCAGTGGTTCCAGCACCTGCCTTGCAAGCGCAAGTTCCTGAGTTCAATCCTCAGTAACCA
>PVIC010042660.1:0-16243 GCA_004025085.1 Thryonomys swinderianus
GCAAAACAATTATAACACAACAAAACTTTAATGGCATGAAAATTGCCTAACAAAAAGCTAAAAAATGACAAAAGGACCGTATGAGTGGCCAAGTTTCAGGGGTAACTTTTTGGTTCAATGTTGGATAAAGGTAAACTTTCTTAAAACAAAATCCAGTCTAACATGTAGAATATTTCACATAATTTTGTTTCTCAATTACACATTACTCTCCTATCTGTGAATAAACTCATTAACTATTAAAATATTTATAGCTATCAGACTTACTATTTTCATACCACAAGTATTCACTGAAATTAAGGAAATTATATGAAAAATGT
Organism: Thryonomys swinderianus; assembly: GCA_004025085.1. Lineage (NCBI taxonomy): Eukaryota > Metazoa > Chordata > Mammalia > Rodentia > Thryonomyidae > Thryonomys > Thryonomys swinderianus. The sequence goes on from PVIC010042660.1 coordinate 318, forward strand.
GCTGCATAAAGGATTTCAAAGTACATTTACTGAACTCTTCAGTTTTTGAAATGGAATCTAGTCAAGCCCTAAGGATTATTTTGAAGCAATTTTTATTTTCCTTTATTTGCTCAGAGAATCTTTTTGGCCAGATGAATCATCTTAAGAATTTCAATTCCTATGTAGAATAAGTGCAGCAATCAGTGCAGTATTTTTCCACTTCAAATTATTCTAAAGAGAATGGTAGGGTGACAAAATATATTTGGTCAGCTACATAATGAATGTTGATAGCAAAATACATTCAAAAGAGAAAATACTTGATGCTGCAAAGTCAAATATTTATTGGCTTATGGAGAATAAAATAGGAAATTACAAAATTAAGGAAACGTATTGATTTCTAAACAGAGAATTGTAGCAACTGTCAAAAACATTTTATCCACTGAGGTGTTTCATTAACTACATACAGCAATGAAAATGCAAGGTTTTTTTTTTCATTTTATGTTCATCTATGGAACAAAACAGCTCTTTATTGGAAAAGAGTACCTTATAACTTTTTCTCTTGAGATGATTTCTATTTTCAGATCATCCTTTATCATTTGACCTTTAAAAGCTAAGGACTGAAATGACTGTTGTTTAAACCTATGCAACCATGCTTTTAATAACCCCTTGCATCACGGGGGCCTTAGAGAAGCCAGGAAATTGGCCTTCCTAGCTATTTTAATTTCTTTGTATACTGTTTATCTTTCCTTGATCTTGAAGCAATCTACTTCCTACTTAGATACCTTTCTAGTTATCTTTTAGTTACCTCTTGTCTTTGCAAAATTGTGTCTCTTAAGAAAAAATTCTGCTCCCACCTATCAGAGACCTCATACACAGAGTCAGATAAGAGATGGTTCTTTAGAGATGAGTTTTACAGAGAAGCTGTCCTAAAATAAAGCAATTATAAGGTGCAAATGGACTCGGCAAAGGAAAAGGACTAGTGCAAAGGCATGCAGTGTTAATCATATCAGTGTCCTTGGGACTCATGATCTTTCACAAACATTTAAAATAGGTTTTACATATTATCAGCTGGAGATGCAGCACAATTATTGAACTTACAAATTGTGAGCAGAAGTTTTAAATCTCAAAAAAAGAAAAAAAAGCAGTTCCTTCTATGTTAGGGTGGTAATCCATGAATTATATTTCACAGTGTTGGGCCGGAGGGTTAGCTCAGTGGTTCCGGCGCCTGCCTCGCAAGCGTATATTTCACAGTGTTGTGCTCCTGGACTATCAACACTGGAAAACCATTTTTGCTCTCCATATTTGGTAAATCAATAAATATCTAGATGATGGCTTGGCGACTTAAAGTGATTGTGGCATAGGCCTTAGTTTGACCTCACTGAAATAATTTTTTCATCATACCAAAAAAAAATGATGTTTTGGAAAGAAAAATAAAAGGGTCTTAGGAAAATGTAGAAGAACATACAAGGGCCTTAACCTGGAAAATGCAGATGGTAGTTTTCCCTAAGTTGTAGACAGTTGTCACTGATATCAAAAGCTACAGGCCCTGGTCTCCTGCCCTCTCCACGCTGAGTCCCAATCACACTACACACAGTGATTATGCTCTTCCGATTATAGGAACATGCCCTTTTTTTCTCTACACATCCTTGTCTATTAGCCTTCCTAAAGATATGGCTCCACTAACAACAGATGAGATAGGTGCCTTGGGTTTCCTTTTCCGTGGTGGATGTAACACGGAAGGATGTCTCTGCGTGCACAGGAGCCTTGTCCTCCTGCTGGTCACAGTGGTGATTTGCTGCGATGTAGGTTGTATGAGTTTTCTTCTTTCACCTCTGTTGCTTCCTCGAGCTCCCTTTTGGGCCCTGGATAAGCCTTAAAGGGAATCCATGCCACGGAACCATCAGAGTTTTGGGGGGCATCGATCAAGATGAAATATTGATTATCAATTGTTGATTCCTTTAAGGAATAAGAATTAAGTATTCTAAAGAATTTGCAACATGCTAGATTAAAATATTAAAGAAATTTATTTACTAGATTACCTTCTGATGATAATGGAAGACATAGGAGGAAGTGGTATGGAATCATCTAATGAGTAATAAATAATGTTCACAAATTTATTTGACTACAGTTTGCTCTTACTTTTACATGGGTATGTACATATTTTTTTAAATTTTTTATTGGTACAATTTATATACATCTCACAATCAAACATAACATCAGGGAATTTGTACCAATATACGACACAAGTTAATTCTCATTTTTACCCATATCCCTACCCACCCACTACATACATGCTCTTTTATTTTCTTTCAGAATCATATTTATTCCTTCCCCTCATTACATTCCCACACCAAATTTCCTTTGGAAACTTCCCATTCTACAAAAACTGTCATACTTTCTAGAGCTCATTTGCATGTACAGGTGCTCATATCAAAGAAAAGATTCGGTATTTGCCTATCTGTGATCTATTGATTTCACTTATTAGTGTGTCCTCCAGGGGTCTCCATTTGCTCATAAATGAATCAATTTTGTCATTCTTTATGGCAGAATAATATTTCACTTTATAAAAAAAATCTTTATCCACTCTCCAGTAGATGGACATTTGGGTTGTTTCCAAGATTGAGCTATCACGAACTGAGCTGCTATGAACAATGGTGTACATCTGTCTTTAATGTGATTTTTAAAATTATTTTGGGTATATTCCTAGCAGGGGGATAGCAGGGTCAAATGGGACCCCCAGTCCTAGTTTTCTGAGAAATCTCCACACAGATCTCCACAATGGTTGCACAAGTCTATAATCCCACCAACAGTGGAGAAGGGTTCCTTTTTCCCCACAGCCTCGCCAGCATTTATTGTTGGTTGATTTTGAAATTGCGGTCATTCTTTGTGGAGTGAGATGAAATCTCAGTGTTGTTTTCATTTGCATCTCTCAAATGACCAGTGATGTTAAGCATTTTTTATATGATTCTTAGCTGCTTTGACTTCTGCCTCTGAAAAGTCTCTGTTCATTTCAGATGCCCATTTTTGAATTGGGTCTTTAAACTTGGGGCGGTTAATCTGTTTAAGTTCTTTATATATTGTAGATAATAGCCCTTTGTCTAATAAACAGCTAGTAAAGATTTTTTCCCATGTTGTTGGTTGTCTTTTAGCAATGCCAGTGACTTCTTTTGCTGTGCAAAATCTTTTCAGTAGGATGAGATCCCATTTGTTGATTCTTTCTGCTAGTTCTTGTGCTATAGAGGTTTTATTCATAAAGTCTCTGCCTAAGCCAACGTCTTCAAGAGTTTTGCCTAACCTGTTTTCCAGCAGGCTTATTGTTTCTGTTTTAATGTTCAAGTCTTGTATCCATTGTGAATTTAGTTTTGTGCATGGTGAAATAGATAGATCTAGCTTTAGTTTTTGGCAGGTTGAAGCCCAGTTTTCTAGCACCATTTGTTAAACAGGCTGTTTTTCCTCTTTTGAGGGTGTTTGGCTCCTTTTTCAAAGATAAGGTGGCTTAGTGTATCCGGGATTGTTTCTGGATTTTCTAATCTATTCCACTGGTCCTTAGGTCTGTTACTTTGCCAGTACCATGCAGTTTTTATTGCAGTGGCTTTATAGTAGAGTTTTAAATTGGGGATTGTAATATTCCCTGCCATGTCATGGTTGCTTAGAATTGCTTTTGCTATTATAGGTTTCTTGTAGTTCCAGATGAATTTTTGTATTATTTTCTCTAACTCTGTGAAGTATTACATAATTTTTATGATTGTTACCTGGGATGGTCTTCAGAAAGAGTCACTATGAAAGAACTCTTTTAAAAAAAGTGTGTTTCCCTCTGCTGGTTGTTTCACCATCTTTTAGACCTCAAAAACATGATGCACAAATGTACTTTGCCACCTTTCTTAATTTTATTTTGAAACACATCAGTTAGACCTAAATATAATGATTAGATGGTTTCATAATTTCATATCTCCTTCTAACTGGTCTTCCCTTTGATCTAATCACAGAAGTATTAATTTGGTTGTCCTCCTTCATAAGAAACTTACCCTTCGCAGTAATGAGATCCTGGGATGTCTCAAAGTATTCATTCTTACTAATCCACATGAGAAATAATATTGAAGAAATTTTATTTTGGGGCTAAATTAAATATTTTTCTTCTCAAGTCACATTTCACTTGTATCCTCACACCATATATATATATTTTTTTTTCTGTTATAGTTTAACCTATACATTAGGATTATTAATGACCAATGGATTCTATTTATTGGGCTGCTACTACAAAAAGAAAGATATTTGCATTCCTCACAGGTGGAAAATACCCACTTCATCATCCTTCTCCTTTCTTTTCCTCTTTCTGTTTATAATTATGAAGGATATTATCTTGACAAGTTACTCAACTATTCCAGCATCTCTAAATGCTATCTCAGCTTGATCTCTTGTATGCTATGCATCCTGTGCAGCTTATTCAAAGAAATAAATACAGATGTAATTGCTATAAGAGCCAAAAAAAGTAACTTTAGTGTCACATTTCTATTAAACTTCTCTGTCCTGTATTCAGTATCAACTGCCTCTAGAATATCCTAATAACCCCTGAAAAGAAGAGGTTTAAATAATTTTATAAGCTTCTTATTTTGCAGATAATTTGGGAATGTACCACTTGGGAATTTAGTGTTGACTTCATGAATAAAATATGATACATTTTCTGCACAAATAAATAATTTATGAAATATTTTGCTCTTTAACACATATATTTCCAGCATTACATGCCTCAGAATTTCTTGCTGAATTTGAGTTCCTTCCAAGTCTTAACATTTTTCTTCTAAATAAGTGCATAACCCAATTTTATTTCTTGCATAAATATCACTTTATTCAATATTTACTCATGTGGCAATTTATTTATTTAGTCTACATCTTTTCTTAGAATAAAATAATGTTGTAGTTTTTTTAATGGAAATATGCAATGTGATCCAAAAATATGGAGAAAAAACTGAAATGTCCTGGTCATAAAAATTTTATCAGTGTGTGAGCAAACAAGTTTGAAAGGTGATATGAGTTCATTATGTATAATCGATATGACATAAATAGTGTAAAATGGCCAGGAGCTGAGAGTTTAAGAAAAGTTCACAAAGGATTATTTTAGAAAGTCTTAGAGCCTCAAAGTTGACCGATGTTTACTTCCATCCATCCTTGAGTATGAAGAAGAATTCTTCAAGGAGATGAGCTTAACAGGATAAAGGCAGGGATGTTGTATGAGACATCTGCATGGTGATTTGATTTCCCCTCCCTGAGAAGAAGGCAGAGCAAAGCTACCTTCCATACAGTGAAGGGAGAGAAGTTTTAATTAAGCCAATGGGCAGGGGTAGAGGAGTCCTCTCCCTGGAAATGGGTCCATTTCATTCTGGGTAGTACACTGAGTGGCTAAGTGAAGTGGTCTATGAAGAAAGGGGGGAGGTGACTTTTGGAAACAAAGTGTATTTCCCAAACTCATCTATACCCAGAATACATGCATGTTTCTGAGGTGCAGCAAAGCCCCACAGAAACTAGGATCGGTTTGCACACATCGCCCTCTCTCCAAACATGCTGCATGGAGGTCTGTAGGTAACTAGGCAGAGGAGTGATGGCTGTGAACCAAAAGTTTCTTAAGTCCAGTGGGAACCATTCTATAACAACCAGAACACGAAGGAGTTCCTTGGTGGGAAGACAAAAGATAGATTTGCAATATTCAGTAGAAAAACAGAAAAAACAGGCTGTCCACGAACACTCACAGGAGAGAAACCTTCAATTTGAAACACCTGCTATGTTCACAGAAAGGGAGGCCTTAGAAAAAATAAACCTTGTTCTTCATTGAATTTCTTCATACCCTCTGGAAATTCTGGTTGTTGAAGTATAGGCAAAAGAACAGAGGCTAAAAAGAGATACTGAGATCATTTTGACTATACCTCATTTTCTGAAGACTGGCTTTTCTACAGGCCCAATTTGGGAGATGGTTAATTGATATTTCAACTTAAAAATGGTTTGAAGGGTGATAGTACTATTTGACTTATTGAAATCACTAAGCTGAGAAACAAAATTGCTGTGGTATGTTTTAGTGTAACATATTGATCAATGATCCCTGGGGCATTCCTGTTTTCATTACATGCAACTAAAGCATTAACTACAAGGTACACCAGGTGAATTTAAGAGGGAAACATGAATAGAATTGTTTTGAAATCTCTTTCTTCAGTCAGGCATTTTTCTCTAATTGTTCTTGACACTGAGAACAGATGTATTATTCCACCATATATTCTTTCTATGAGGTAGGGTCTAACAGGCTTATATTAACACATTTAAATATATTTGCATCATTCTGGATAATAAATTTGAACACATTTTTTGCAATGACTACTTGAAAGGTATAAAAATACATAATAATTGGCATTAGCCCCCATTTCATAGAAGACATGCAATCAGCAAGCTTCACAATATAGTAGCCTTGACAGAACAAGGTTTCTTGCAGGATTTCTAAAGGAACTTTAAATGTGCAGGACAGAGACTCTAAATGTCATGGACAACATCATAAAACACAAAAGAGGTATGCACAGTTGCAGAAATGTTACAGGATTTCCTCCTCATCGTGAACTTCTTTTCCTAATAGAATAAGTGATATCCCACCATAGATGCATTACTAAGAGTAATAATTTAGCACCAAAGTAATATTTCAATGCAAAGAACATTTAGCTCTCAGTTTTCTCCCAGTAATCTTTGGGACATTGAACAGTTTGTTAAATACCAATAAGCCTTTGTATCCTCATTTTAGCCATTATAATTCGCCAAATTTTTTTAAATTTTAAGTTTTCATGACATCATGTCATTAGTTATAAGGTACTTTTCAATGGTAACTGAAATTATTTCTGTGGTACTAGTGAGATCTAACTTATAGAGATAAAAAAATAACTCATGTTTGAGAGATAAATATTAAGGTAATAATAACACTATCATTTATCTAAAGCACTATCATTTAATAATCAGATCTAAAAATAATAAAAAAAGAATCAATCAAGTGGATTATATCCTGGTCTCTCAGCAATGAAGTTTAAGAAGAACCACAGTGTTGTAACTTTGAGGGGAAAAGAAAATACAAGTAACCATTTATAAAGCAGCTGGATTAGGATTAAATTCCTTTGCCTCATCTTTTATCTAAATTAAGAAAAGCAAGTGAGGGAACATCTTGAAATTACAAGGATAATGCTTAATAGAAATCAAATTATTCTTTTTTTTTTTTGAGACAGGGTCTCGCTTTGTAGTTCAGCCTGGCCCTAAGCTCACTATGTAGCCCAGACAAACCTCAAACTCAGCAATCCTCCTGTCTCTGCCTCCCGAGTGCTGGGATTACAGGCGTGAGCCACCATGCCTGGTGAAATCAAATTATTCTTTTTAAAAAATGTTTTAGACTGAGTTAAGACAATGAAATAATTTTGAACAATGTAAAAATACTCAGGTTTACCAAAAATCTCAAATAATCTGAAATGTGTTGTGCTAATGATACCTGAAGGTGAAGAGAAGAAGCAGAAACAAAGAGAATTAAGACATGCTGTTTGCATGCACTGACTCCCCACAGTGTATGTAATCATTAGTTAAAAATGATTAAGTAAAATAAATAAAATTTTATTTTATAAAATAAAGAAATAAGAGCAAAAGAAAATAGAGCTGTGGTCAAGATGAAAAGGACCCAGTCTTATATACGAAACTTACATTATGGAAAGACTAAGCAAGTAAATAATTATGTAACAGATTATAATAAATGTTTGATTAGTATTGCCATTGTTGGAAAAAAAAATATGACATTTCTGACTCAAAGGAGGAGAAATTTCTTTGGCTTATTTTTCAGTATATCCAGGCTACGTTTGACTGGTTCTAAGGCAGGAACATCACAGCAAAGCATCATGGTAGATGCATTCTCCATGGTGGCTTGGAAAAAGAGCAGGGGTCAGTGCCAGAGAGCAAGGGCATGTGATCAGAAATTCAAGATCTTGCCTTCAGGGTCCATTTACACACAGCTCTAACTGTGCTTTCCTAACCGCCTTGAGTTCCCATGGAAATAAGATGACAGTAAATCTTAACAGTCATCTCTGCTATAAAGAGAATAAAGGTGGTGGAGTATGTGAAGATTGATAATTCTCAGAACAGTGTAAAGAAAATGTCAGCAGAAGATCTATGAGGAGAAGTCACTAGATATATCTAAAGTGAAGATAGGCCAATCATGATAACAGTAGAATAAATCAACTATAAACTAGAAGTAAATTTAAGCATAAATTGTGTAATTGTGGATTTTCTCTTTTCAGTAGAATCAGTAATTAATATTCCCTATGAGTTTAGAGTTGGCAACTGTAGATTAGATAACATAAAAGAATTGTTATCTTCTTGGTATCTTATTCCATCCTGATCAATCCTAGTCAAAATAAATTCAGTCAAAATCTAGTGTGAATTTGCTTTGCTTTTCTTTCATCATTGTTAAAAACCAGAAAATTATAATATTACATCACTGAGATGAATAATGCCAATGTATCCAGTATCTGATGAGAAGGAAATATTTGCAAGCAGGGAAGAAAAACAGGAAAGCATTTTGGTAAGGCTTGTCCCTAACAAAACTACAGAATGAGTTTGCCTTTCGTAGTCTAGCATTCAATTCCCTGTGCAACTGAATCTGCCAGTTCTATAGTTATTGTTCCCAAACAACCTTCAGCATAGTCATCTATGTTTTGAATGACTTAATATAGCTGAATAACATTCACACTGGGCCCACAGTGTGCCTGACTTGAATAAAAGAGTGCATTATTACCAACTATAATGAATCCAGGGTGCATTTATATACAAAAGTCACAAACATATTTTATAATGGTTTGACAATAATAACCCGAGGTACAGTGCATATGCTTATAATTCCTGTCCCAGTCAGGCTGGAATTCATATTTGATCATTTGGTATTTAAATTAGAGGGCCAATTATGAAAATACAGGCCTAGAAAGAGAAAAGTCATACATACAATATATAACACAGATGGTCAAAGCAGTATCTAGCCCCTGTAACAAGTCTGTTGTATTTCTGTGACTTTTTGAAAGTAGTCATGAAAAATCATGTTTAAAATAGATTAAATATGTAAACAGACACAATCAAGTGGTGGGTAAAAGGCATCTTTATATTCATTCTGTTGTATTTATCAACACAGCTTGTATACATTATGCTTTTATAGGTTTCTCTTTGTGCACACTTCAGAGATTAAATAATTATTGAGTTATTTTAAATATATGCTCTCAGTCACTGTCCTCAGAATGGGTTTTAATTAAGACAATATATTTAAATAATTCCACTTCATACTCATTTATGTTAAAGTGCAAAACATTTTAGGGCTTTTGATTCTATTAAATAATTCCATGATCCTGAATTGAAAAAAATATAAGTATTTTAGATTAATAAAATATTCCCCAAATCAGTGTAATTATGATTTGAAATTCAAAATTATAGCTTGAAAACAACTAGGAGTAATAAGACTCCCTTTGAGTGTGCTCTGAGTGTGTCTTTTGGATAGCGACTGCTCACAGTTAGTCTATTTATTCTATTTCTTTTGTAGAAGAAAAATATCAAAGGGAGCATCATCATATGTGTAGAAACATTAGTAAATGTGCAAATACACTGAAGAATGAATATCTATTTCTGTGTATTTCCTCAGGACTTATTGCCATGTGAAAACACTTCTATTCCAAATTCTTACCAGGATAAACTCAAGGTATAGTTCAAATTTATTATCAATATATTGTACAATAGGAACTTCTAATAGAGCATTGGTTTATAATCATGGTCATTTTATTATTGACCTTTTACAGGGATATAGTTTACTACTATGTTATTAAATATATCATATTTCTATATAATTTTTTTCTGTAAAGTGAAACTAATCACATGTATCTGAAACTACGTCTAATAATAATCTAAAGGTTTTAACCAATTATTAATTTATGCTCCACACCTGGGAGGCTACATTTCTAAGGAAGTCACTAGCTTTGTTTGATAATTATTTAGTTATATTTTAACTAAACAATTATTATTTATTTTCCATGCAAAGAATTTCATAATATAGGATTGCTCAAGGGAAAAAAAAGAATGAAATTCAAGAAACTTCCAAAGTAGTCAGATGACACACTAAAACCGAGAATAAATGATGAACCCCTAAACAGATGTTTGTTTAGCTACATTATGATCATAGACATTTGAGGCATTTGTATTTGCTTAAAACATTGCAAAGTAAAAACTGAAAACAGTAATATTTTCATTAAAATAGATTCACCAGCTTTTCTGTAAACCTCTATTCTTATAAGATAATGTTAATCTTGTATGAATATCTTACAAAGCTTACACATTTTAGTCAAAGGAGTAGGAAAAGTATTGTCATTTTGACATTTTAAAAGCATTCAGGGGTCAATGAATTTGAAATTTGTTTGTGGACTCTAGGATGCTATTAGACCTGGAAAATATTCCCTACCTAAGTACTACTTCCAAAATGCAGTAAAGAAGACAAAATATCCCTTGAAAAGATGCAGGACATGTATTCTAATGCAGTGATGGCATACTTAGGACATATTATGTGTGCTGAAGAATTTTTCTTGTGAGTTGTAAACTGTAAATGTTTCATGTAGCTAAATTAACATCTTGTCATTGTAAGTCTGTAATTGAGATATTTTTAACAATTTATGAGAATTTGTAAAAAAAAAAGGACAAGCACAAGGTATGTTGACTGGAAAATATGCTCATGAAGCTAAAAAAAAATAACACTTTCTGTAGTTGAAGGAGGCATACAAAAAATGAATGTCTAGTTTATATTTTTTGCAAAGTCAGAATCTATTTTTGACCATCTCATTGAGTATGTGAGTCATTCAATAGTATCCATTCAGTTAACTAAAATAACACATAATTATATTGCAATTTAAACATTCATCCATAGTTTAAATTAAGTATTCTATATATACATTGTGAATAAGAAGAAATTAAAAGACAAATTTAGAAATAATTTCATTACCTATATTTATTCATCCAATCAACAATTATTTTTAAGTCCCCATTGTATTCTGCAAAACTATATGGGTTTAGCAATATTTGTAGCTTAGGATTTACATCAGAAGTTAGGATGAGATCTCTTGCTGGTGGTATGGTCATAGATTCTCTTGGGTAACTCACTGTTATTCTGTGCTTTTTCTTTCCAGTTTTAAAAAGATTAATAGACATTTGCTATGGAGTGAATTTTTGTGTGCTTCCAAAATTCATATGCTGAATTCTTAAACCCAATGTGATTCTATGGGGGAGTTGGAGATATGGGGGACTTGAAGGCATCTTAGTTACTTTCTCATTGGTGGGACAAAACATCAGACACATGCAACTTAACGAAAAAGAGATTTGTTTTGGTTCATGGTTTTTAGACTATTCAGTCTATTGTTGGCTGGTCCCACGACAGGAAGAGCATAATTGAAGGGTCTCACAAAGTAAAGCTACTCACATATTGAAGAAATCTGCTCACAAATTGAGGAAAGCTATGCACATATTGAGGAAAGCTATGCACATTTTGTTGGCTGGGGGCAGAGAGAAAGGTAGGCATGTGGGGCAAGAATATATACTACAAAAAATTAAAAAGTTAAAGAACAATATATAATGTATAGTACACACACACACACACACACACACACACACACACACATATATATGGTATACAGGGAATGTCTTCGCCACTCTCTCATCACTCAACTACAATAACTAACACTCACGATGTGATGGAGGAAAAGTTTACTTTGGTTCACAGTTTTTGGAGGGTTCAGTCCATAGTCAGATGACTCCAGGCCCAGCAGGCAGCATGGGAGAAGGCCACGGCAGTGGTGGCTTGCATGGCTCACATCAGTCAGGAAGCAGAGAGAGAGCAAGGGGGTAAGGAAGTCATCAGACACTTCCAGCCACACTCCCAGTGACCCACCCCCAGACAGGCTTCACCTCTCAACGTCTACTCAGCTATCAGCTCCTCAGCATACCAATGCCCTGGTCCGTGGCCCACCTCCATGATCCCAAAAGACCTCACTGCTGGTACACAGGCTCTGGGGGACACCTACTCTGAACCATGGCAGGGAGAAAGGTCTTTCACAAAGGAGAAGGGGAATCAGAGGAAGGAGAGGAGGAGGAAAGTAGAAAGAATTAAGATGTGTCCTATATAATTATCAAATTCCCACAATGAAGGTAACACTTAGGCACAGCAAATATGTAATAATGCAACAAGAAAATAAAATGATACAACTAGAAAAAATAAAATAATAATAAAACCAGAAAAACTACTCTAATAGCTAACAGCTCTATTGGCCTCTATTGCATACATATAAATTAGTGTGTGTGTGTGTGTGTGTATGTGTCCTAAGAAAAAGTGTCTAGAAAAAAAAACAGTAGAACATATATATTTCCATGTCACATCCAGACACTCACCTCCAGCCAGACCCCACCCCGTAGCAGTATCTTCAGCCATGGAGCTCATTAGAAGGGTGATGTCATTGTTGAGAATGATAAACCACAATTCAACCACCCTCCAAGACTTCTACTTCCAAACGCATGAGGCTTTTGAGGCATCTTCTAGGTCTAAAGCATCATGGGAGGTGATTACTTTTGTAAATAAGACTAATTTCCTTTTTAAAAGATAGGATCCCCCCCAACGTACCTCACTGCTCTGTGAGAATACAGACAGAATACAACCAGAAAAAACTACTCTCACAGCTAACAGCTAGGTTTTGAACTTATTGCACATTCAGAGTAGAGGGAAACAAGTGCTTGCTTTGCAGCCCCAGTGTATGGTAATTTGCCGTGAAGCCAAGCCTACTAAAACTGCATAGTACACGGACTGAGAGTATTCTTCAGGAGAGGATATATAAGGAAACTAAAAGCTTACATTGTTTCCCTCTTAGTTATAATGATAAGTTAAACAAGGAAGAAAATAGATTAGAGGCCCAGGTCAACCTACTGTTAACAAATGCAAAGTGGAAGTGTGTAAGCTAAAGCAAAACCCACATCAGTGTATACCTGGGCTCTAGTGTGAGGTAGATAGAGTTCCATGCCAATCCTGGGCACCGTAGCTTAAGTATTCCTTCCCACAGTGCACGCTCATGTGTGTAGGTTTGTAGAGATGAGCGTGCACAAGGCTGCTACTGAGGGTGATGCAAAGCGAGGTGACTGCCAGTTCCCCAAGATTAGTGTCTCTTTGTTTGAGAGGTCAGACAGAAGTAAGGCAAATACAACAAGTTCTTCTTTGGACATTTACCAGAAAGGAAACAGCTTACAAAGTAGTCATGCTTTGTAAGATGTGTGGAAACAAATTGAACTGCCATTAGACAAGACAATGTTTTTCTCTTGAGTACTCTGTTATACTTACCCTTATCATGAATACTGTATTGATTTGTTTGGGGTCCCATCTAATGAAAAATTGAGCTGGAAATGCATTTAATTAGGGTTTATTAGAATGTAGGTGTGTTATTCAGTGTCGTGTTGGCCATTCACTAAGAGTAATGTAACTGTGTGGGTTTGCCTGGAACTCTCAGATAGGATGAAAGTTCGAGATTATGTTATATCTTCTGAACCCAACACTGTGCCTCACAGGACGGTTTGAGAAACCAAGTTTGAAACGTGGAAGGGGAAGTAATCTGAAGAAAGTTATTTTAAGTCTCATAGCACACATATGAAGAAAATGCACCAGATTTTCTGCTATTAACAATGATTTTCAAAACTTATGAAACAAATTGTAACATTTGATATAAATATTCATAAACAGTTAAATCAATTTTATTTGTTTTTAAATACATATGCTTTAATAACTTTATTATGGCTACAAAAATAATATTAAGTACTTCTATTATAGAAGTAGACATCTGAAGAATTTGAAGTCAAAGAAGACTAGTAGGGTGCTTATGTATTTCAGAATTATTTAGCTAAAATATTGTATGAACTTTCTTGAATTTTTTTCACATTAAGGTATCTTTAGCCCTTTGAAATCAGAAGTCTTTTGTAATATATTTTTGCAAATTATACACTTGTGTGTGTATATTGTGTGTGTGTGTATATATATACACAATATATATGAATATATGAATATAATATATATGAATATAATATATAATATATGAATATAATATATATGAATATATATATTCTTTTTTAACGATAGCAAAGATTTCTTAAAGGCAGGATAAAAAACAAGCTCTGCAGAGTGAGTTTCAGCCACGAAAAAGTAGGACCCAAAGCGCCTCTCAGCGCGAGGGCAGCCAGGATGCGGGAGAGCACGCGGTGGCCTCCACCGCTGCATTCTTTTAACAGAAGACCTGAAGAAGGGACCCTTCGCGTTTCATCAAGTCTATCGGAGACCTGTCAAGAGATGCATGTGCCTCCCCAGAGGGAGCACGCTCACCCCAGACGCTGGCAGGGTGGGAGCCATTGGGTTCTCACAAAGAGAGAGAGAGTAGGAAGAAAGAAGCGTTCTTCTCCTACGTGCTCTGGGATTTTCCTCTCTTTTCATCCAGCGAACCAGTTAAAACTAGACAAAATCCTCCCCGGGAAAAGAAATCAGTCATTCTGCCTCGACCGTTATGAGATTGTAGCTATCTTCTGGTCCTTCTGGAGGGTTGTTTACTTACTGGTGGCCTCTGAAACAGTCCAAAACAATGTGCAAATCAAGTCCCCTCCAAGTCACTTCACTCCATGGCTGAATAGGTCATCTAGATGACAATTTATCAACATGTTATGACCAGCTGCATCTTGTGCCATGGTATTTTTGCATGCTGCTAAAAGCAAAATCTGACCACACAATGCTCATTGGCTGCCCTTTCTAAATTATTCTCATTGTGTTGCTGTGCCTTAATTTTTCCTGTCTTACTTTTCAGTATTCACCGTTCATTTCAGAAATATTGTTGCTTGACAGTAATACCCTTACCTTCACCTAAGTTCTGACCAAATCACAAAATGAAATATATGAAGGTCTAGTCGGAAGCCAAATAAGTAATGATAATAAAAATACTTACCATAATAGTAGCATATGTATATGGGCAGATTTGTCTGTGTCAAACACTGTTCCAGTCCTTTTAGATTCACTAACTGTCTCATTTTCACGATGCCCTGATATTAAACATCGTTATTCTTTAAGGCGTATGGCTAGGGAAGCTGATAGTCATACATTTAAGTATCATATTCAATGATATACAAGAATGATATTAAAACTATGACTGGTATGACATATCTGACACCAAATTAGGAATTCTTCAACTGGTAGTGAGAAAGGACCCCTCCTGCAGATAGAATTTGAGTGAGAAGGGAAAGCTAGTGATTCAGAGAGGCAATGGCAGGGTTGTGGATGTGTCAGACCAGATTTTCTAGCATCTCACTTAGGTAGCTGACTGTTCTGTATTGGCAGCATGGGTAGGATTGTGCATTAATTACAAGGGACATAAAATAGAGTGACTCGTGAGTTTCAGAAGATTAGAAGGTCTATGCTATTTAACAGTGCAAGAAATGTTTTGTAGAAATTTAAACGTTCTTTTATTTTTTCACATCTCTGTGTTATTGTCCCATGTTTTGGAATGTCTGTGTTAATTTCTCTTTCAGTAGAACATCTACGCCCTCCAGCAGACATTAATGCAGATAGCAAGCATGTAACACATCAGAATTCCCAAATGCTGCGTTCATTTAAGAAGCATTTTATTTGTCTCTGTACAGTTTGCAATATCTCTGTTTGGTTTAAATTGCTGTTTCATCATTTACTCCTTCATTTAGCTTATGTAGAAAAATAATAAAACCCAAAACAGTGAATAGTATTTTCTTTCAACCAGCAAGCATAAATTGTGTATAAAAACTTACTATTTCCTTTCACAGATCTGTTCAGGAGATATTAAAACTAAATAGAGAAAAAAAGTCTAACCTTTAATTTA